>CM070659.1:17293762-17408746 GCA_036346575.1 Dendrocalamus sinicus | reverse complement strand
CTGACAAAGTTACATGAGACAAATACAAAAGAATGTTTTGGATGAAATAAACAGGTATAGTACAAGGTAATCTTTACTTACATATGCATGTAAGTGTGCGACATAGTCTGCGAGAACCCGTAGCTTGATGATACTTGACATTCTGCGATTGCTTGTTCTTTTCACATGATTGCTACAAGAGAAGGAACTTGTTAGATAAGATCATATGTTTACAATGAGAAGAGCCTCGCAAACTGAATATGAAAGAAGAATCTATGATAAGATACCCATACCATGTTCTTTGGATCGGACCACTTTGCAACAAGTGCCCTCCACTTGCTCATCAGTCATACTAGCAACAGAGAAGTAGTCCTAATCTCATTTGCAGGTACACCATTGAAGTATTTACGCTCACCGATAACGCATTTGTCGCACCTCGACCGCAATACATCGGTGCATGCTTCCTCTGTTGGCTTGTGTTTTATGTTAATGGCCAATCGCCCTAGTGATATGAAATTTGCATCGTTAGTGAGTCAATTCAGGTCATGTGATATCATAGTGTAGCATAGAAAGAGTCATGCACTTACAGATAGCTTTCCCACAAAGTCTTTGTAATATTGTTCCTCTTTCTTGTACTCTTTCCAATGAGTTAGGACAGGAACCTTATCTCGAATGATGACACCAGCCTCTGATGCGAACTTGGCGGCTTGAAGTGTTCTTGTGGCCTTTTTGCCTTCAGCAACACAGCTATGGGCATTCTCCTTCCCATAGATCTTGTCATCCTTTCCAGCAGTATTCCCTTGGTTGGTGGCCTAGGTCTCCTTGGGGGTCGCTGTGCGGGAGCTACAGAATAGAATTTTTATTTAGATGGTTAAGTTTTATGCAAAACAGCAAAAGTGATGTCATATTTGAATGTCAAAGAAACTATAACTTGCCTTCAGTGGATTGGGTTTGATCCCGAGCCAGTCTTCACCACCAGACTACATTGTCTTCACCAGCAGCCTACATTGTCTTCACCACTGTGTACATTGTCTTCAGCAGAGACTACATTGTCTTCACCACTGTGTACATTGTCTTCAACACTAGCATCATTGTCTTCAACACCAAAGATCACCATCTTGAGGCAACTCTTCATCTTGCACATGTCTCTGTGAAGTTAGTTGCCTTTTGTATGCTCTTGTTGAGACCCTGTGAGTTATCTCCTCTCGCTTGTTGAACCGCCTCACTCTCTTTGGTTGCTCGACTCCGGCGCCATGTTGGGATTTTTTCTTACTCTTAGTACAGAGGGTTTTCCGCCTAGTTCCTTGAGGAAACCGATAAAAACAACTTGTTAGTGAGCTGCATCTATAAGCAAGAGCATATATTAAAGAACAGATATGCAGGAAACAACATAAAAATGCAATGCAAATATCCTCCTCCCCACACAAGATAGAAGAAGCACCTCGATTGCGAGGGTTGTGGCTGCTCAAAAGATTCGATGTCATCATCATCACTATCTCCTTGAACATCATCTTCAAGGAGATACTCGATAGTCGAATATTCAGAATTTGATTTCTTGTTTGCTGATTTTTCCCCTTCGTTCTTGCAGGTTGTGTACACGATTTATTAAAAGAGGAAGCTAGATCATTGATCCCAAGTTCTTGCAACTTCCTTAAATTCTTCAACACTTGTTTATCCGGCTTCTTTCGTATTCGGTTTTATGAGGTTCTTACAGAACACCAAATTGTAACTATTAGAACAAATAGGAGTGAACTAAGAGCTAAGAGCTACTACTACTTGCAAGCTAGGTAAGAGGTAAGAGCTACTACTACTTGCAAGCCGTATGACTACTTCCACAGATAATATTAAATGTTGCATCTGCTGCTAAGATATGTTCAGGACTATTTCAGAGCAACAAAAAGGTACAATGACTAATACACATGAAAATGCAACAACGAAACAATTTGCAGGTGACAACTACTACTTGAACAAACAACATACTACATGCACAGAGAAAATAGAGAAGAGTTTTGCTTACCTTGTGATGGCGGTTGTCCGGATCGCTTCCTACCTTGTCCCCTTGTTGCCACCATCGCGGTTGTGGCTACGCTGCGGTACTTGTCGCGGCGGTGGTCGTAGATGTGGAAGTAGAACCGTGGTCGCTCGTCCGGTGGTCGTGGAAGGAAGCGAGCCCGTGCGGTGAACGACGTCGAAGGGGAACCAGATCCGTGCGACGACGGTCGGCGGTGGGGAAGTAGACTCGATGCAGCGGCAGACGTCGGCGTAGACCCGAATCCGGCGCGGCGGCTAGGGTTTCATGGGGGCGAGAGAGAGGGGTACGGGGCGACCAGAGAGGGGGTGGCGAATGTCGTCGGCGAGAGCGACTCCTGCGGCGGCGGTGGTGCCGGCGGCTAGGGTTGGTGGGGCGAGAGAGAGGTGGATGGGGCCAGAGAGAGAGGTGGAGGGGCGACGAGAGAGGGGTGGCGCGAATGTCGCGGCGAGAGAAGCTCTGCGCGGCGGTGGTGCCCGGCAAGCGGCTAGGGTTCGGTGGGGCGAGAGAGAGGTGGATGGGGCCGAGAGAGGTGGAGGGCGACGAGAGAGGGGAGGTGGATAAATGGGTTGGAATTTTTTTGCGCCGAATATAGACCGCGCTTGGGAAAATGGCGCCCTGAAATTTTTTAGCGCCCTTGAAATTTTTTTAGATTTTTAATTAGGAGTTTGTACAATTGAAATCACTTTCCTGATTTTTTCAAAATGTCCAATTTAAATTTTATATTATATGGCCTGCAATTTAACCCACTTTTTCAAAATATCCAAATTAAATTTTGGATTTTTGGCCTCAAATTAAACCACTTTCTAAAATCAACAATTTTAACCAAGACATGGGATTTAAACGAGCTTCTCTAAATGCATTTTAGAAGTGATAGTAAGATATTCAAAATTGTAGGATACTTATTTCAAATAAATGCCACTTTCGTTCTTACATGTTATAGTTGGTAATGTACTCAATCTAATTCAGCAGCATTGATGGTGGTAGTAGTAGTAGTAGTAGTAGTAGTAGTAGTAGTAGTAGTAGCAGTAGTAGTAGTAGTAGTAGTAGTAGTAGTAGTAGTAGTAGTAGTAGTAGTAGTAGTAGTAGTAGTAGTAGTAGTAGTAGTAGTAGTAGTAGTAGTAGTAGTAGTAGTAAGTGTCATCTTGAACCAAGTATTAAGTAGTAGTATAGTAGTAGTACTTACTACTCGTACTACTACACCTGAACAATGTAGTAGGAGAGTTGTAAGTACACAAACTACTTATAAATTGCACCCCTGCACCATACCCTCGATTACATCCTCCCAAAGCAGTTCTTTCAGTTCAAGACAGTAGTTGGAGTATCGATGATACCCCAAGCATCTAATATTTCTAAGCGAGCATATCAATAGGGACTTAATTTGTAAAGTCTTAATGTTATAGTTTCACTAGGGTGACAAGGCTCACATAACCAATGTAGGGCAAGAAGAATAGTGTATGCAGATTTATATAGCAAGGTATAACTAACATTCTGAATTTGAACATAGCATATCACATGAAATAATAGCATGCATGTTGGTAATTTGAAAGAAAGTAATTTTGCAATACGGGTTCAATATGATCAAAGTGTCGACTACTTTGGATCATTTGGTGTCTGGTCAAAGTTTGGACAAGAAGTTATCAAACAACACAAATCATCTCCAAAAATTCACATGAACTCAAAAATTATGGTTTGGTCCCATTAGACAGATCTTGAATTTATATGAATTTACAAATTTGTTTCATTCAATTTGGAGCTAAAATGTAGAAGTTATGATTGGTCAAAGTTTTCATGCCGGTGGGGCCCACGGTCAGCGTCGCTCCCGGTCGAGGTCGACAGTGGGGCCCACCTGTCGTGTAAAAATAAAGAAACGTTCGACCTCGCGCGCGGAGCCGGGGCTCAACGCCGCGCCGAGGAACGGGGAGGGAGGAGAGTTGCGATAGCCAAGTGAGTGGGGAGGCTTTGCCTACCACTATAGGGCGCTTTATTTACTTGAGGTGGCTCTGCAGCAGTCCACCGGCATTCTCTTGCATTTATTTTTCTTTTATATCCTCTCGTACTACCGACATGTGGGTCCAGTGCATGCTCATGGGGTCCCATGTCGGTATGGGTTCGTGGAAGAGTTCCACCGACCGATGTGGGCCAGGTGGCCTGTCGCTCAGTTATCGAGGTCGACGGTGGGGCCCACTCGCCGTAGAAATAAAGAACGTTCGACCTCGGCGTGACTGCGGAGGCCGGGGCTCGCAGCGCCGAGGAACGGGGAGGAGGAGAGTTCGCGATAGCCAAGTGAGTGGGAGGCTTTGCCTACCACTATAGGCGATTTAGTCTCTTGAGGTGGCTCTCAAAGACGGACCACTAACGGGAAATTTCAACTCAATTTTGATTCATGGAGAAGTTGTTCATTGATTGGTTTACTAGGTAAATATTCACCACTTGATACCATCATCCGCTCTGCTCTGCCTCCGCTTTGTATGTGATTTGGATACATGGTTTACAACTTTACATGGTACATATTCACCTACTACTACTCCCGAATGACAAGAACACCTTCTTAAATCTTAATCAAGTTTACCACCTAGACAGAATCCACGGACAAACCGTGTGACAGTGTGCATCTTAAGGCTCCCCGCATAACTCCATAGACATTTGGATACTCTCGTGAAATCTTGTCTAACACCGGACGTAATCCACAGGACAACGTGCTATTCATATGATCGATTAATTCCCATGGCAAGGCTCCCCAAGAACAATCATTTGGACCACGGGTATACTTTTAGTACTCCCGCCACCATAGATTGAATCGGATGAATCAAACATACTTGTCCACGAATCTCGAGTTAGATTCATAGGTAGAAGAAATACGGATTACAATCTCCAAATGGGAGAAAGAAAGGAAAGAACATAGCATATATGTCGCTGGAGACAAGCCCATGCTAATGGAGAAATGGAAATGGAAAGGACGTGAGCGGTGACAGCCTCTGCTCGCCGCTTTCTTGTGTCTTGAAGAATTAGAAGCATTTCGATGCACAATGAACATAGCATATATTATGTAGAAGCACCTCTAGGTCCCATCAGAGACGATCAGCCTCTCCGTAGCTCGCCACACACAACACCACCACAACGACATGTAAGTTTCAATAGAAATGATCAAGTGCCAAGTTCCAAAACATCCAGTTTTCAATGCAAACAACACACCACACCAATATAAATGGAGCATATGTAAGTAACATTTGGCAATAATATAAATGACAACACACAAATATTATTGCGAAAACCAACTAAAGAGGAATAAGTATGTACCTTGCGTATCCTAGAAATCATCATCTTCATCGCCGCTCGTCTAGGCACATGTCATCATTGTTCTCATTGCCACCATCACTACAAGATTGCGAAGACAGTTTCATCTTCATCCTCATCCTCACTATCTTCGGGAATTGTAGCTTGCTTCTTGCTTCTTATGAGGTCTACTAAATTAGCTTCAAGTATAGTGGCTTCTCCACCCGAAGATTGTGCGTAACCTCATGAACATCACCTTCTTGCACTTCATGCTCGATGTCGAACAATGATCATCCTGATGCACATCATGGTAGGTTCATCTTTTCACCACATCATAAATATTCCTATGTTCAAATTTTTGCACAACTCGCCATTCTTTGCCTAAAGATGTGTCTTGCAAGTAAAATATCTTTCGATTGAGTTGCCAAGATGAAAGGGTCAGTCTTGTACCATAATGATGCACATTGATGGATTTGAAATGCCCGTCATCTCAATGCCTCTTGTCTTGCCACCTTGGTTGTACCAATCGCATCAAAATAGAACCACGAGATCGACGTGCTTCAAAATTGGAGTTATATTGCAACTCAATTATCTCCTTAAGGACACCATAAAAATCAATGTTTTCCCCATCATGTGTACCTTCGGTCATTACACCACTATTTTGTGTCTCAGAGGTACTTCTCACGGTCCATAGTGCTATACCGCACTCCATTAACAATGCAAGTCGCATGTGTCTTGACTCGGAGATCTGGGCCACATGAAAGTGCATACAATCCTTCACTAACCTCTTCGCTTCTCCGCCCATAGCTTCACAACTGGGTGCAATAAAAGTACTCGAGATCACCAATTATATATGGCTCCTAAACCATTTATGGAAGTGAAAACACAAGGTCTAGTGACTTACATGTCTCCTAAACCATTTTGGAAATCCTTGTTCAAGCCTTTTATCAACATCATGTGCACCTTCTTTTAGTAGCTCTTCCTCGTAGATCTTTGCAAGACAAACTTTATTCATAAGAAATAATTTGATAAATTTGTAATAAAACACACAATAATTCCAAAAAGTAAATGATACTTACTCCAAATATGGCTCAACTTCTTCACAGTTATTTAGCACATACCAAACTAACTTGTCCATGACACCATCATCAATGTATTGTACCTATTAGATCCAACAAGAGTAACACCATGCATAAAAACAGAGGTGTCATCAAACAATGGACCATCACCTCCACTACCATCATCCTGGTTAAATCTAGTGTCAACATCCTCCATGTACCTTCAACAAAAGTCACGTGTCACTTGCAACATAAGCCTCAAGAATTGATCCTTCCGCCTAGCCCATTTCCTTACAAAATTCTTCAAAGTGCCTAGTCGCCTTTCTATTGGGTACATCCATCCATCTCGAACAGGACCTCTAAGCAATTGCCTCATCAGAAGATGGACAGCCAAGTGCACCATGACATCAAAGAAGGCCGGAGGAAAATTTTCTCAAGCTTGCTTAGGATGAATGGGATTTTGCCAGTAGCTTCACAACATCTATCCTTAGATTTCTCTGCACAATTCCTCAAGAACTTCCCGAGCTCTGCAATCGCTTCATATACATCCTTGCTGATAAGTCCTCTTAGGCTGCGGGTATGATTCTTTGCAGGAGTATATGGCAAGAATGTGTTTTCAGCTTCCCTGCACCTTGGAAGAATCGCACTTATGAATCTTGCTAGGTTCGCTGCATATCCATCAGAAACTTGATACCTTTGAGGAACTTGCAAAACTCGATTCTCGATCCTTCTTCACGACATACCAAGCATGTGGAGCAGTTGGTGAGTTGCCATCCGCTGTAAGTGCAATTCAGTCTTATGCCCATATCATGTAAATCTAGCCTAGCATTGGTTGTGTCCTTGGTCTTGCCAGTCGACATTGAGTAATGTGCCAAGAAGGTTTTCACATATGTTTTTCTCTATGTGCATCACATCAAGATTATGTGGAAGCTTCAAATATTTCCAATATGGCAATCTCCACAACCCAACTTTGCGGCTAAAAATCACTGGACCTTCGTTCACGCTTCCTTTTCTTAGTTGCGAGGATGCTTCCACCGCCTAACATCTTTCACCTTCTCTAGCTCCTCTTGGACCTCCTCTATAGTGAACTTACCAGCTCAACTTTGTTTTGCCGTCAGTCAAAAGCCAAGCTTCTCGCCAAGCATGTGTCCTTGGAAGGTATCGGCGATGTCCAATGTAACATAACTTATTCCTTATTGCCCGAGACAACGGATTCTTGTCACAATGAATACATGCATAATAGCCTTTTTGTTGTTCGCCCGATAAGGTGCTCAACGCTGATAATCATGTATACACCACAACACGGCAACACGAAGCTTGAACTTGTTACAGTACATGCATCATAGGTATCGACACCCGCCGGCAGATCGAGCGGTTCTTCTATTAGGGGCTCAAGGAACAAATCAAAATCCTTTCCGGAGATGATGGACCAGGATGAGTAAAGACATAAAGCGATTTCTTTGGATTCACGCATTCCCATGGTGGGAGATTTAAAGGTGTCGTGAGCACGTGCCACATGCTATATTGGGTACTCATGTTGCCAAATGGATTGAATCCATCGTAGCTAAGGCAAGCCTCAAGTTCCTGATCAGTTGCAAAATTTGGATACCTTTGTCAAAGTCCTTCCATGCCTCCCCATCACCGGATGGCTCATTACATTGTCATTGGCGTCCTCACTTTCTTGTGCCATTGTGTTTCCTCGGATGTTCGTTTTGAAGCAAAAATCCTCTTCAACCTTGGTATAAGAGGAAAATGCCTCAAAACCTTATGTGCAACCCGCTTGCTCCCATTAACATCTTGCCATCTAGATTCCTTGCATACCGGGCACACATCCACCTTGGCATAATCCTTCCAAACAACACACAATTGTTCTTGCACACATGGATGTTATCGTATCAAGGCCCAATTCACGAAGATATTTCTTGGCATCATCATATGATCTTGAAATTCACACCGAGGGAATGCCGAGGACAACAACTTCATCATTACAGAAAAAGCTGTATTGTTGATTCGATAACGAGACTTGATATCTGAGAACCTCACCGTAAAAGAGAATTTTGAATGGCTAGATCCGGGCCAAGTGACCGCTTCGAATCATCAAGGACTCTTGCAAACCTTGGTTGTTCTCCATCTGCCTCTACCGCTGCGCACAAATCTCCTATCATCTCACGGTACTCTGTTATCCTCATCATAATCATCATCCGCCACATCCACATGTATCCCTTCATCATGATCAAATCCATCCACCTCCTCGCTCTAAATACTCAACTACTTCATCATCCGACTCTCCATGATGAATCCACCGTGTATGCAGTGACATTCCATAAATGTGTATGTGGTCATCCACCTCTTGCTGAGGCCGTAAAGTTTGATTAAGACATTTATGAACGGACAAAGTATATGGTGTCTTCGGGTATCTTTCACTAACAAATTGCATGAATTGTTGAACTCGATGATATATGCAGGTGTGAACTGTCTCCCATGAATCCAACTTCTATCCATCTGCTTGAACAAAATTCCCAAAAGGTGTTACGATACAATATGTGAGTCCAATTTCCATCTCTTGGGCGAACAATGTCTTAGTACATTATCAACTCTCATGTAAAATAATAGGAATAAATTATTACATCGATAGGCAATGAATCAATTCGGTTGCCATGTTTTTACTTTTATTGAAGATCCATCTGCTACATTTTAATCAAAGTTGCGGTGGACTGAAATTAATCGAAGATAAGGATCAACATATTTATTTTGACAGGCTAACAAGGGAGCATTCCTATCAAAGATGCACGGATGCACCAAGTGAATTGTCTCCCATTTACCCACTTCTGTCCATCTGTTGTAGCATAAGTATGCAAATTAAAATAAAACAATAAAGTGACAAATCTAACACTAGAACAAATAATACATGACTGCTATAGGTAGTTGATTTCTTTTTGTACAAAGAACCGTTGATTTGCATTGAAATTTGTTAATAGGTGTGTACAAATCAGAGTGTATATGACCTATAAGAAGTTGTTGAGGTGTACAAACTTCTTTTCCTTCCCTCTCCCCTGCTCCCTTGTATCTAATATGAATCCTTCACCTCATCTCCATATCAACATAATACACAGTCCTATAAGTATGCAGGAACTAGCTAGAGAGTTATGAACACAAATCCAACACCGGGAACTAGTGAGCTATTACCAGGAACCACGAATCTAATACTAGAAGAAGGTACACATACCTTTCAGCTATGAACTGAACGGCAGCTCGGCAGGCGCCCGCCGCGTCACACACCGATCGACGCCAACGCCGCGCGCCCGACGAAAGCTCCGCCGCCTCGCCGCAAAGGGCGCCCAGCCACCACACTGCATCGGGCGGGCTCCTCGCCGCAGCGCCCGACGGGGAATCTTCCTCCTCCGCCGCGCGCCACCCGGAAAGCTCCACCGCCTCGCCGCAAAAAGGGCGCCACAGCCACCACACTGCATCGGCGGGGGCTCGCCGCGCGCAGCGCCCGACGGAATCCTCCTCCTCGCCGCGCCGACCGAAAGCTCCCGCCTCGCCACAAAAAGAGCGCCACGGCCACCACACTGCATCGGGCGGGGCTCCTCGCCGCCGCGCCGACGGAATCCTCCTCCTCCGCCGCCGCCTCCGCAAGTCAAGGGAGCGGACAGAGATCCACGTTTACTAGACGGGATTCCAATTTGAGTCAACGTGGAGGAGCCGGGAGCATACGGTACTACAATATTTACAATGAGACACCAACGCAAGTGATCATGTAGCGCAATGGTAAAGCCGTTCTTTGCTCAGAGGTCGGGTTCGATCCCGACCTTGAACGTTTTTGCAAAATATTAGTCGCGGGACCCATCGTTACAGTGTGGCGCCACGCAGTCGCCCATCCCATAATACGTGGCGATCGCTGCGGACGATATCGTGGCATGATGGGCCCGGGCCCCACGATAATACAAGACATGGACAAGGGTGCCGGAGACTTATGACGAAAGTATGTTCGTCTACCTATCTTATAATGGTTTAATGACGGTCGTGTTCGTTCTGATTCAAAACAGAGCGCCGAAATGAGTAATGCGAGCGCGCGTGTCATCTGTGACGATAGCTGTGTTGTTCAATGACGCGTTTTTGAGTTTCGTCATAAATAGTTGGTGCCCGAGGTCCGTCACCAATGCTCCATGACGAAACACAAAATTTCGTCATAGTTAGGCACTGTTCAGTGACGCGATTTTTATTTGTCACGAGATATTCGTCATAGATGTGCACATTTCTACTAGTGACGCCTACTCCGGCTACCATCAGGTCTACATGGCCAAGGACGATGAAGGTAAAACCAGCTTCATTACGCCAGTTGGGACCTTCTGCTTCGTCAGGATGCCCTTCGGATTGAAGAACGCGGGCGCAACCTTCACTCGCCTTGTCGCGTTGGCTCTAGCCGCCCAGCTAGGGAGGAACGTGGAGGCCTACGTGGATGACGTGGTAGTAAAAACCAAGCAGCTCGCCTTCCACGGTCGGGATCTTCAGGAGACCTTCGACAACCACAGGAAGGCGGGCATCAAGCTCAATTCGGACAAGTGTGTTTTCGGCGTGCAGGCGGGCAAGCTCTTGGGCTTCCTCGTGTCCGGGCGAGGCATTCAAGCGAACCTCGACAAGGTCGATGCCATCCTGGGCATGGAACCGCCCAAGACGACGAGGGAGGTCCAGAGGCTGGCCGGCCGCATGGCGGCCCTAAGTCGTTTCCTCTCCAGGGCAGCGGAGCGAGGCTTGCCATTTTGCAAGCTCTCCGCGGTTGCGACGGGTTTCATTGGGACAACGACTGCGCAAAGGCCTTCGACGACCTCAAGAAACACCTCGCAACCCTTCCCACTCTGGTGGCCCCAGCACCAGAGGCTCCCCTCCTACTCTACCTCGCCGCCTCGGCAACGGCGGCCAGCGCCGTCCTCGTCCTCGAAGAGGGTGCTCTCCAGCGACCAGTGTACTTTGTCTTCGAAGCCCTCCAGGGCGCCAAGACGTGGTATACGGAGCTCGAGAAGCTTGCTTACGCGCTGGTTATGGCCTCAAGAAAGCTTCGGCATTACTTCCTGGCGCACCCGATAACGGTGCCATCCTCGTTCCCCCTGGCGGAGATGCTGCACAACAAGAAGTCCACGGGGCGAATCGGCAAATGGGCGGTTGAGCTTGCCCCATTCTCCCTAACATACGCCTCCCGAACGGCGATCAAGTCTCAAGTTCTGGCGGACTTCCTCGCGGAATGGACCCCATCAGCTCAGCCTGTCCTCCAGGGCGAAGACCTGGTGTGGATGCTCAACACCGACGGAGCTTACGGCGTTGCGGGCACAGGGGTTGGCGCAGTTATTACCACACCTGAGGGGCAGCGCCTGTTGTACTCAGCGCGCCCAGCATTTCCTGCTACGAACAACACGGTCGAGTACGAGGCATTACTCTTCGGCCTCGGGAAGCTCAAAGCGATGGGAGCGAGGCGAGCCCTCGTCCGCACTGATTCACGGCTAGTAGCGGGCCATGTGGACAAGTCATATCAGGTCAAGGACCCGGAGCTAGCTAAGTACCTAGCAGCCGTACGAGCGAAGAAACATCACTTTTTGGGTGTCACGGTGAAGGCCATCCTCGGGCGGACAACGAGCAAGCCGATGTCCTCGCCAAGGTTGCTGCCGCCAGCTCCCAACTCCGGAGGGGCATTTACGAGGTCCGCCACCGTAGCCATCGCGCAGATAACCGTGATGCGGCCCTCGCCCACCGGATCACCCAGCAGGTGACCGGCGGAACCCTTTTCGCTTCGCAGGCATCACGAACGGACGACCCCACCGAGCTCCGGCATTTACAAAGATCGCGCTAGGTCCTTCTGTGTGCTTGACAGGTGCTCTACAAAAGGGAGTCGCGCGACCGCTCCGCGATGCTCTCGCGCGAAGAAGGAAAGCGCCTCACGTAAATTCATGCAGGGCTCGCGGCTCGCACCTCCAACCAAGATCTCTAGTGGGCAAGGCATTCAGCGGGGTTTTATTGGCCAACAATGCCGCGACGCCCAAGATCTCATGCGCCGTTGTCAAGGTTGCGGTGGATGGGAAGGGCCATCCGCAGCCCCCGACAAGCCTCCATCCCATACCCTGTATGGCGCGCCGCACGGGGCATCGACGCCGTGGGACCGCTTCCCGTGGCCCTGTGACTCGCAGTTCGAGCGGTCGCTGCGAATACTTCTCCGTGGCCGAGGCGAGCCCCGCCAAAATTACCTCGTAGCTATGCAATACTTCCTCGGCGAACATCATATGCCGATTCGGCGTGCCCAGGAGATCACCGCCGCAACGGCCGCACCGACGCAGCCCGCTCAAAGAATTCTGCGATAACATGGGCATCACACTTTGGTTCGCCTCGGTTGGACACTCACAGTCCAACGGTGCGGTGGAGCGGGCGAACGGTGCTATCTCCGCCGCGATCAAGAAGCGTCTTGTCGGGCTACCAAAGGGGAAGTGGCCGGGTGAGCTCCACGGCGTCCTCTGGTCCCTCCGTACAACGGTCACACGCCCAACGGGGTTCACGCCATTCAAGCTCCTCTTCGGCGATGAGGCAGTCACACCTGAGGAAATAAAGGCTGGCTCGCGAAGGGTCCTCATCCAAGCACTAGACGAGGAGCGCCAATTGTCCATGGACCTCCTTGACGGAGACCGGGCAAGCGCAACATAGCATGTCATAAAGTACGCGCGGCGGATGGTGCGCGGTCGGATCGTTCGCTGTACTCCACGCGAATCCGCACCAGAGATCTCGCCCTAACATGGCACTCCACGCGAGACGGTAGGCAAGCTCGAATCCAGTGGGAAGGCCCGTACATCGTCGCGAAGCCTTACGAGAAGGGAGCATACCGCCTAGCCACCCTGGATGGGCAGACGTTCCGCCACACGTGGAATGCGGATAGACTGCGGCGGTATTACACCTAAGCCGAGTGTGCGAGCGCAAGGACCTTCCACGGCTTCGGGGGGGGCGCCCCGCCACGCTCCTGCGCGAGCCGTCCTGGCGTTAGAGGCTCCCAACGTGTGCAGCTTCACCACCGGGCGACGATGGTTGAGATCATCTCCACCTTTAAGCGGCCAGCGGTTAGTGCCTCACCTCTTGTAACCACTCACCCGCGCAAATGAGAATTTAATAAAGTACACTGTTCACACAAATTTTCTCGTTTCCTACCAAAAGCGTGCAAAGGGTTACCTTCGTGTGCACTATCCACGAGCATAAATAAAAACGCACGGAGGCTCGCCTCCACGCGCAGTCTCCGGACTCTAAATAAGACGTAGCGTCGAGGTCCACCTCCACACGCACTCCACGGAGTATAAATAAGACATAGTGTCGAGGTTCGCCTCCGCACGCAATTTCACCGCCCGCAACGCGTGGAGGCTCGCCTCCACGCGCGGTCTCCGGACTCTAAATAACACGTAGTGTCAAGGTCCGCCTCCGCACGCACTCCACGGAGTATAAATAAGACGAAGCGCCGAGTTTCGCCTCCGCACGCATTTCATCGCTTCGCAACGCGCGGAGGCTCGCCTCCACGCGTGGTCTCTCGGACTCTAAATAAGACGTAGTGTCGAGGTCCGCCTCCGCACGCACTCCATGGAGTATAAATAAGACGAGCGCCGAGGTTCGCCCGCACGCAATTTCACCACGCAACGCGCGGAGGCTCGCCCACGCGTAGTCTCCGACTCTAAATAAGACGAGCGCTGAGGTCCGCCTCGCACGCACTCCACGGAGTATAAATAAGATGTAGCGCCGAGGTTCGCCTCCACACGCAATTTCACCACCGCAACGCCGCGGAGGCTCGCCCCACGCCGTAGTCTCCGGACTCTAAATAAGACGTGAGCGTCGAGGTCCGCCTCCGCACGCACTCCATGGAGTATAAATAAGACGTAGCATCGAGGTTCGCCTCCGCACGCAATTTCACCGCCCACAACGCGTGGAGGCTCGCCTCCACGCGCAGTCTTCGGACTCTAAATAGGACGTAGCGTCAAGGTCCACCTCCGCACGCACTCCACGGAGTATAAATAAGATGTAGCGTCGAGGTCCGCCTCCGCACGCACCTTCACCGCCCGCAACGCGTGGAGGCTCGTCTCCACGCGCAGTCTACAGACTCTAAACAAGACGTAGCGTTGAGGTCCGCCTCCGCACGCACTCCACGGAGTATAAACAAGATGCAGCGGAGGGACGCCTCTGCGCGCACTCTACAGAGTATAAATAAGACGCGGATGTTGTCCCTGCGCACTCTACAGAGTATAAACAAGACGCGGATATCCCCGCGCACGCAGGCACTGTCCTTGTGCGTACTCCCCAGAGTATAAATAAGACGTGGTCGAAGTTCCCATGCATGTAACCTCCAGTAGCGCTCGCGCGTCTACTTCGACTAGGCGCTAGCTCCACTGCCACCCCTTAGAAAGGTAGGGGACGAAACGCTCGCGTGTCTACTTCGACTAGACGCCAGCCCCGCTGCCACCCCTTTGAAAGGTAGAGGACGGAGCGCTCACGCGTCTACTTCGACTAGGCGCCAGCTCTGCTGCCACCCCTTCGAAAGGTAGGGGACGGAATGCTCGCGCGTCTACTTCGACTAGGCGCCAGCTCCGCTGCCACCCCTTCGAAAGGTAGGGGACGGAGCGCTCACGCGTCTACTTCGACAAGGCGCTAGCTCTGCTGCCACCCCTTCGAAAGGTAGGGGACAGAGCGCTTGCGCGTCTACTTCGACTAGGCTCCAGCTCTGCTGCCACCCCTTCAAAAGGTAGGGGACAGAGTGCTCGCGCGTCTACTTCGACCAGGCGCCAGCTCCGCTACCACCCCTTCGGAAGGTATGGGACGGAGTGCTTGCGCGTCTACTTCGGTTGGGCGCCAGCTCCGCTGCCACTCTTCCGGAAGCAGGAGGGCGGACCGCTCGCGAATCTACTCTGACCAGGCACGGACGGATACCTAGCGCGAAAATCAACACTACATATCAACCGCATTGAATAGGGGCATACAGCAACGACATCAGGCATGCGCTTCCTCATTCATGTAAAAGTGTAAGCCGCGGAGCAGCCATACAAAAAGGTATACACGACGCAACACACCCAGACCCGGCATCACGCTACCTCCGCATCGTCTCCGCTGCACCGAGGAAGTTCCTCGAGCCACTGGAGGAGGTCCCACTCTTTGTGCAGAGTTCGCCGCACCGCGATTCTGGCCGCGTTCTCCCCGACGTGGCTCCAGATTCGATCGTAGAAGTTCTGTGCAGCCGGTTCGGTGAAGTGAATGGCGTCAGACATCACCTCGAGCTCGGCTGGCAGATCCAGCTGGGAGTCTGCCAACTCGCCCGCATGTTCGCATCCCCGGGCGGGAAGCAAGGCAAGGGTGAAGGAGGCACCTATGTAGCCGCAGTGATCGTTGAAGGCCTTGGCACCACAACGAACAAGACTCGAGCCCTCCTCGATCAGCCCAAGTGTCTCCGCCAGGTTCTCACGACCATGCGTAACCTCCGGTACGTCAACAACGAGCTCCCGAAGGGCCCCTTCCAGCGACTCCATCGCCTCCCACGCTGCTACGGACGCATGATCCAAGGTCGCGGTCTTCTCCGTAAGGGACACGGCGAGGCGGTCCTTCTTTTCCTCCAGCGTGGCAATCTGCTGCCCAAAGACGGTGCGCTCCTCTGCCGCAGCGCGCGAGCATCCTCCGCAGCTGCGTCGCGCGCCCTCGCCTCGGCTAACAGCGCCTCTCTCGCCTTCAGCGCGGATCTGCTCATCCTTAATGGCGTGAGCGTTGTCCACTTCACGAAGCTTGCTTTGTAGCACCCGCCGCTCCTGAACGCGATTCCTCTCCAAAGCTTGGCTGAGGGCGAGTGTCTTGGAAAGAGAGCAAACGTTAGAAGAACCTCACACAATGCGCGCAGTGAAACCACTCACCCTTATCTCCGAGGCACCCAAGGCAAGCGCGGAAGGTCCCCTCGAGGTCGCCGCCGCACATCCAAGCTATCGCCGACCCGCCCGCAGCCTTGATTGAAGACACGAAGCATCTCTGTCCGCGGGAAGAAGTCGGAGATGACGGGCCTCGGCCCAGCGGGTTCCGCAAAGACGGACGCCACGCTCGCCTGCGCAAAGCAAGATCGGTGACTTCGCGCACACCTCCGTTGCTTGATCCTTGATCGCGTCCGGGAGACCTCGTCTCGCCTGAGGCCGACGACGGAATGAGCGAGCAAAGCGGAGAGAGTTTCGCGAAGTCATGAGAGGAAAAGGAATCGCGCCTACCTTCGGTACCCCCTATCAGGGTACGGGGGGGTGTCCGCGCTACCTCCGTGTAAGGTAAAGGGACTTCGTCGGCTTGAGGAGCGCGCCTCCCGGCCTCATCGACCGCTCGGGCGCCAGATTCCGTGATCACGCCGCCACCCGACCGCCTCACACGGAGGTGATCGCATTCGGGCGCCGCTTGAGACGCGAGCGACGCCTCCCCAGTCGCACCGATCGTAGACGGCAGACCCTCACTAGCCGTCGTGGGTGGCAGATCCTTGGTGGCTATCGCGGGCGGCACCACCTTGTCCCCAGGGCCAACAACGTCGAGGCCCGCCACCTCGTCGCCATCCAAGCCTTCATCAGGAGCCGAGCCCCCCCCCCCGAAACGGCGGGTTCGGACCGGCGCCGCCTACGGGCGGTGCGTGGCCCCGCCGAGCTTTACGTCGGCGGGGCTGCGCCTCCACTTCGCTGTCGCCTTCAACGCCACCCGAGGCCTCCACTGGCACCGCGCGGTCTGGCATGTTAATCCCCAGGACCTCGCACACTCGGTTCAACCGCCCCTGTTTTGCCGAGACAGTCGCGGCCTCACGCAATTTATGCTCCTTGGCCGAGTACGGCCCAAGAAGCACAACAACTGCGCACTCCGCATCTTCCAGCCGGGGCACTACGCACAAAAATGCAGCATCATCTGTAAGGAAGTGCGTGATCATGCAAACGTGCACACACCCAACGGTCGAACAACTTAGAAGGAGCGGGGGGTCTCCGGAGGCAGGACACGGTCAGACTCACACCATCCTTCCGGACGTCGCCATGTACCTCGATCGCCACCGACCGAGAGCGGCAATACCCGTACATGGTAAATTCTTGGCAAGGTCGCGATGCTGAACCGGCGGAACCGGCGGCGATGCCGCAAGCCGCTGCGCTTTTTTGCGCGCCGTCGCCATCGGCTCCACGTCCCGCGAGATGGTGAAAGATATCGGCTGTCCTCGCGACGCTGAGCCACTCGCTCGTCACAAGGTAATAGAACCACCGTCGCGCCCAGCCGCACTCCCACTTCTCGCGCGCCCATGCGTGGAAGAGCCCGGTGCACGACTTCCTCGGCCACGAAGGCGATCGTCGTGAAGGTTGACTCTTCTCCCCTTGAGTTTCTTGGTGGCAACGCGTGCGTGTAGAATGGCGAATAGGCTCGCGATCGGGACGACGACCTTCCGCTCGCAAGGCCCAAGCAAACACGGCCAGCGAATGTGGCACCGGGGTCACCGCGCCGACTCAGCCCGTAAGCCCAGAGGACTCGCCGACGAAGAGTGTCGAGGGCATCCGCAGATCGCATCAAAGAATGCGACGAAGACAATAGCCTCTTCCTCCGTCGGACGCGGTTCCGTCTCGGAGGGATCGGGCAGGCGAGCCCCGCCTTGTTCCACGATCTTCCCCTCCCGGACAAGTCTCTGGAGCATCTCTTCTATAGCGCGGCCGCCCAAAGACACGGGAGCAAATGCCCCCGAGTGTTCAGGCGTCCCGCTTGTTGGCATGCGGCCTTCCTCGCACCACCAACGAGTACTCCCCTGGGGGAGGCGACAGGTTGTGACGATCAGAGGAGGCGCTACCACTGGGCCGGCAAGCGGGATCGTCGTGGCAAGCCATCCCTCTCCACGACGGAGTGCTAAAACAATGCGAGCAAGGGTGGGTTGTGCGGCTGGCAGAATAGGGAAGACAGGCTGAAACAAGTAGCGCGAAAGAGCGCCCCATGCCGATGGCGATGCCTTATAAAGCCAACTCCACCCCACCAAGCAACAGAATCGGCGGAGCTCGACGGTTCGGCTACCCAGCGTCGAGAAGCACAACCGCTGGCAACCGAGGGCGCGCTGGTAGGTGGGCTGACAGTGCATGACGCACCTATAGCGCACCGCCATGCGTCCCGCCCTTCTGGGGAAGGGGCACACGGCTACGGCCATGCGCCACAGCGCGCAAATCAGGGCCCGCCGCGTGTACAACTCGGTTGGAAAAGAACGCACGGTCGCAGCAGCCTGCTCCTAGAAACCCAGAGGTCAGCACGTTTCCAGGAGTCATTAAAGCGTACTACCGGCATGCGAAGCCGCGCACACCTCGTGCCCAGGGGAACCTACTGGCGCGAGGTCCACCTCCGCCTAGCTTCGACCGTTGTCACGACCAGCGAGCATCGCCCGACTTGGCCTCGACCCGCCGCCGATCGCGAGCTCCATTTTCGGTTTCAACATCGGCCCTCCCCTCCACAGCGACTTCGGCCTCGGCTTCGGCAGCAAGGTTGGCGTCGTACTTTGCGCCGGGAAGAGTTCTACATTGACCCATAAGGCTTCGCTGAAGTGTTGGGAAAGCTCACAGGCCGCAGGGACGGAGGGGGCCAAAGGACTCGGCAACATGGCTTCGGCCCGTGAAGCCCTTCACCATGAGAGGCTCCTGTTGTAGGGGTGACCCCCACCTAAGCCCAGCAGGCCTGTTAAGAAGAATGTAAGGCCCAGAATGGGACATGTATAATGACATAAGTGCCCTTGTAGGGTACTTATGGATGTAAGGGTATAATTGTAAAAGCATTCCCCATGTGGATATATATATACAGCACAGGCCATGGGGAGAAGGACCTAAGCCATTACTCACCTAACTCTCCACTACCATACTCTCTTCTTGTCTAGTCCGTAACCACGACAGTAAGGATGTCTAGAAAAACATTTCTCAACCATATGTTATTCCTGCTGATGTTACGACTGAAAATAAAGCTAATGTAGATTTGAACGTTCATGCTCATAACTTGCTTTTTCAAGGGATTTCTCGCAAACAATTTGATCATGTAGCTCATATTGTTTCTGCCCACTTAATATGAAAAACTCTTTGTGATTCTTATGAAGGAAGACTAAGATTAAGAAAGTGTGTAAGAATCTTTATCAAAAAGAGTACTCGATTTTGCTATGAAATCTAGTGAATCTATAGATGATCTTTTACTCGCTTTGAAAAAGATTTTGAGTAGTTTGCACGAGTTGGTGTTCTTCCTACCGATGGAGATAATGCAACTAAAATTTTGAGGTCTTTAGATTCAAAGTGGTTGATGTTCGTCATAACTATTAATCAAACCATCGATCTAGATGCTTTAACCATGGCTGATCTGTACTCTAGATTGAAAACCTATGAGATGGAAGCTTTGCCATCTAAGACTGAAAAATCTTCATCTTTAGCACTTATAACTAACCCCATGCAGGCTACTTCATTTAGTACAATGTCTTGCGTTTCCTTATCTGCTTTGACTTCCTTTTCAGAAAAACTATTCGAGCAACTACCCGAAGAGGACTTGGTCCTAATCTCCACATGATAATACAAGGCTTTCAACAATGTAAGGATGAGGAAGCAAGGAGATGCTTCAGGTCTCATCAGATGCTATGGTTGTAGTGAGCCTGGACACATTAATATGGACTACCCCGAGCACAAGGGAAGGTGATCTAGAAAAACAAGACTTATCATCGTCGACCTTCCAAGACACCAAGGGTAGATCCTTTCGTCGCAGAGCTTTAGCAGCTATCAAGAGTCTTGATCTAAGCGATGTGAATCTGAGAGTTGTGATGACGACCACCACAACGATGATGAAGACAAAGACAAGAAGAAGAGCATCAACGACTTAACGGTATGTGCTTCATGGCAACAAAGAACATCAACGATGATGACTATAGCGATCCCAGTGAAATTGAAGTAACATTTGAGTTAAAAAATCATGTTTAAATCTGCTGGTATTGCCAAGGACCCCTCTACCAAAGTGGGTGTTGTGAAGTCAACAAATACGACTTCTCATCAAGTCAAGTGTCAATGCACTCATTCTAGTAGAGATGGTCATGTGGTTCAATTTGGCTTTCGAAAGGCCAACAAAAAAAGAGAGACAGGTTAAGAAAGCGTTCTCAAGTGAAGACTGTGCAAACTCCCAATTGTCACCTAGCTCCCTCTAATCAGTCTTCTGCAGATTTGGGAGCTTATTGTCTCCATGCACGCCTAACGAATCGTCTGTAGGTTATCGTGGCTCTGCTCCCTCTAATCAATCCTCTGTAGGCTTGGGAGCTTTTACAACAGGACGTGGTCGTAATGCTCGGTTGATGATTAGATCAGCCTTGCCAAAGCATTCAGACTGCCCAGTGGTCGAGTGCCCTGTGGTCAAACATTCCCTAATTAGGCCATCACTTCAACCAGTGTGTTCTACTCGAAATCTTCAACACCGGAAACCAGTACCTTCGAGTATCTATGGTCAGATGAGAAACAGTTTTCACCACTTTTTACTGTGGTCGGAACATCGTGGTTGGACCAGGGCTTCGACTAGTCTTTCAAACGATCGAGACCTCCCGTGGATAGATCGGCTTTTCAATGATGCTCTGACCAAAAATTTGTAGTGGCAAATGCTTCACTTAAATCTTCATCGTTGCTGTTGTTGCTCTGTTTGTTGAGTGACACAGTACTAGATTCCTAAATCTTATCTCACTAACCCAGTACTGTGAGACTGATGATTTCTGTGATATAAGACCAGATAACGCGGGATGAAGAACATGCACTTGAGTGAGTTCCAGTCTTTTTCATCATTGTTTGGCTGTAATACTTGTTTGTTCTTCACTCTCTTTGATGGTGTCCAAGGGTTTCATCTTCTGGTTAGACCATGTGGAAAAAGTAATGTTATTTTACAAGTGGTCTTTTTCAAGTGGTCCTTTTCAAGTGGTACTTTAGTCCCTTCTTAGATTGCTCATTCTCATTCTTAACTACCTGATTCTTTTCTTTGTACTCGGTTGAGAAGTGAGTTGGGTGTGTTGCTCCTTTGGGGATTATTCTGAAGGGGAGCTTGTTGTTTGAAGTGGTGTTAAAAGCTTTGTTTGTTATACCTGTCATATAATTCATCAAGTCCAAGCCTTGAAATTAGATGAGTAGAAGAGCTTTTTATCATATTTACTCATATGTTATGTAGCTTTGCTCATGACTGATAGTAATGAATTTACTATACTTGAATTAAAATATAACATGGCAGAATGCTTTGACTAGACTGATTCCAGCTAGTACTTTGTGATGTTAATCTAAAAGGATTAGCTTGATTGTGAGTCTTCTTTTAAATCTTAGCAATGAGGCTTGTATATTTCATATTGCAATCTTGTTTGTTCACTCAAGTTGCCATGTCATAAATAAAAAATTGAGTTCATACATATGGTATCAGATGAAAATTGAAAAGGATTGAAAAGATGTATGCTTCAAGCATGCCATAGTTAAACAAAAAGAAAAAGGCCCAAAGGTGCAAAAATCAAAAGAAGTATGCTCCAAGAATACCACCATTTAATATTAAAAAATGCTACAAAGATGGCATTATGAAAAGAAGTATGCTTCAAGCATGCCACATGCTTAAAAGATTTGAGTGTGGAGCAATAGGTTGCCTTATGAGACTACTAATTCGCATAAATTTAAATGTTGCTTCACTTTTAGGCTTTGACTTTTCATTATGATATCTCATTGTGCTCTCCGTAGATCAATTTGATCATGGTCGTGATGCATGTCATTAATCTAACTGGCTTAATCATGCTAAAGACATGTTCTGACTTGTTATATGGTATATGACTAGGGAGCTCTACTCGAAAAGATGAATTGGGTACTTTTTAAAACAATGAAAAGTAACTTGGATAATCCTCAAAGCTTTTGGATATTTAATCTCATTGCTCCTTCTTAGAATAGTTCTCTCTCTCAATTTCTTGATGATTACATTACTAAAGAGGGAGAAATTAGAAGAAAGGGGAATTTTCAATTGCTTAAGAAAGGGGCAGTTTTCGAGTGGTTTGCTGCTAGAGTTTTCGAGTGGTTTGCCACTGCTGTGGTTTGCTTTGAGAAACTTTCTTTTCGCAAATTCTCTCAGACATGTTTTTGGTGTTGTCAATGTATTCATCAAGGGGGAGATTGTTAGACTATGTGGTAGTCGTGATTAAAAGTGATGATGAATAACTAACATTTGTATTGTTTTGGAATTTCCGTTTATGAAAGTTTCGGTCGATCGAAATCAAAGGTCTTGAATCCGAGTGATCTCGTTCAAATCTGAGTTGCTCCAAGTAGTTTCGAGTGGTTTTTGTTGGCTCCCAGTGGTTGTGGTTGCTCCAAGTGATTTTAGCCTACTTTAAGTGGTTTTGGTTGGCTTCGAGTTTTTTTTTTTGCTTTTGTTGCTCCGAGTGATTTTGGCCTACTCTGAGTGGTTTCAGTCGGCTCTGAGTAGTTTCAATCGGTTCTGAGTGGTTTTGATTTGCTCTGAGCAGTTTTGGTCTACTTCAAGTAGTTTCAGACTAGTCCGATCGGGTCCAAGTAGCATTGGACGATTTTTGAGTAAGCACTGGAGGATCAGATGGTGTTTGAGTGCCACCAGAGGATCGGACAACCTTCAAGCAGCGTGATCAAAGATTCAACTAACGGGTCAGTCAAAGCTACAGGGTTTTTGTACGACCGAAGCTATAGTGATCTGGTCAAAGCATGCATGATTGAAAGAAAGGTACTCAGAGGTAAACAGTGATTCAGCTGGTACTCAGAAGAATAATGTAGTAGGGCTCGGCTTTACAACCACGACTGACTTCAACCGTGTCTAAACGACTATGGCAATTCGACTACGCCTGATTTTGATCATGGCAACTTGACTACGGCATTCCAACCACGACTAACTTTGAATATGTCCGGCTTCGACCATATTCGACTTCGACCACAACAACTACTGAAGGTAATTGTAGCTACAATACTTTTTCATGGTCGTAGACTTTACTAGTCATACTCGATAGTCATAGACTTTGTACTCGATAGTCATAGACTTTACGATCGATAGTTATAGACTTTGTGATCGATAGTCATGGACTTTGCGATTCATGGTCATAGACTTCGTAGTCTTGCTGTTATAGTCGTAGTCTTCACGGTCTGGTCATCACAGTCATAGACTTTGTGAACTGTTGTCGTTGTCTTTGGGTTTAGTCGAAGGCTTTGCGATCAGTTCCCATAGGCTTCATAGTCGGTACTCATAGACTTCATTGTCAATTCGAGTGCTTCATTCATGTGATCTTCGAGTAACTCAAGTACTCATGTTGGGCCAGTAGTTAGCTGGTCGGTGCATGGTGGTTAGTGATTGGTGGTCATTTTGATAGTACCAGGTAGGTACTCGGTGATCGATGAATAGTGTTCAAAGGAACAGTACTTACATGTTTCGGTACTTGGAGGATGGGAGTACTCAGTAGTCAGAAGGACTTAGAACTCGATGGTCGTTGTTTTCGCGATCATGGTTAGTAGAGGTGTTGCAATTGGTAGTCGTAGTGATTGGTACTTGGTAGTTGGTATTCGGTGGCTCTATAGTCTGTAGTGATGCGGATGTTTTTCCCGAGTGTTTTTGGTGGAGTGATAGTATTTTCGAGTTCTTGTGGTTTTCGGGTACTGCATGAGCTAGCGGTCGTAATAAGTGATCTGAGGCATATTTCTAGAAAGCGATGGATTGTGTGGTCATGGACGACCTGGTTGATGGTCGTGGATGATTTCGTTCTTATCTATGGATGGACAAGGGAGGTGTGAGTTCTAGAGAACTTATGCCAGGAGAAAGTTTCTTTAGTTTTTGCATGTGCAGGTGAACATGGAGATAATCATGGTCGGTGATGAGGAGGATAGGGACTAGGAGGGGGTAATCTGAGGTCCAGTCAGTTAGGACGTCATGCAAGTTGGCCCGTCTGATGCTGGAGCACGTGGAGATTGAGGGTGGATGATAAGTGGAGGCATGGAGATGGTTACGGTCGGTGACAAGGAGGACCGAGACTAGAAGAGGGTAATCTAAGGTCTAGGCGGTCAAGATGTCACATGAGGTGAACGGGCTCATGCTAGAGCACGTGATGATGCGTGGAGAAGCTACAGGAGGTGTTGTCCTAGAGGCTTCGATACGGGAGTTGGTGATGTGTGATGGAGATACAGAGTTGCGTCTTGGAGGCGTCACATGGTGATATTGGAGACGTTATGGAAGGAGTCCATAACAGGAAGGTTTAGAGATATGGTAAAACCCATGTTAGGAAGTATTTTAGGTCCCTTAATTTGAGAAAGAGGTAGAGTTGTGTATTCGTGTTTGAGGTGGACACGGCTTGGACGTTAGCCTATAAAAACAGGGAGAGGCTAAGGGCTAACGTGTGGGTTTTCAGAGGGTTTTCGTTAAGAGAGCTTTTAGGGGTGTCATGAGGGCACTTTGTAACCACATCTATGATACAGAAATAATAGATCAGATATATTCCAAAGAAAAGTTTACTAGCATCGGCGACGTGTTTTTTAGCATCATTTTTCTTCTGTCTCTGACGTGTACTCATTCGAGTAGCTAAAGTCTTCGAGCGGAGGGAGATTATGACTACATACGTCAGTGGTCATAGTGAGCGATTGTAGGGAATGGTTGGACGATCAAAGTGCTCATCAACCACATGTGAGCGAACCAACATCTTACGGTCGTAATGTACATCCCATAATTTTGATTATTCTTCTTATGCTTTTAGCTTTGGTTTCAGGTGTTAAAAATCAAAGGCAATTATTCACCTCCCCCTCTGATTGTGCTATACGATCCTACAATGGCGAAGCCTGAAATGTTATATTATGACTATAGATTTTCCATACCTACATACCCTTGTCAACCAAGCACTTCGGATAGAACAAATGGTATTAGAATATTCAATGATTAACAAATAAAGCGATCCTTTGGCAAACGCGACTTGTTTTCACTACCAACAGGAGGGACATTGTCATAGCTAATATCCAATGAAGTACTTACCCAGGAAAAAAGGCAAGGATACAACTGGGAAGACAGTCATTAGCATCACATCAATCAAACTAATGCCAGCAACCACAGATGAAGAAAGAAGAAAAAATGGCAAAGGAGATAATCAGAAAAGTGTGACTTATGCATCGCAACCAGTCAAGAACAAGTAAAAGAAAATATACCTTATACTACTTTTGGGTAGCAAGTTTAGAGAGCCAAGAGTTTGCTTGTAAGATTATTTCAACTAAGGCATGTTGTAAAACTATAGAAATATATATAAGCTGCTTGTACAAAGATATAAGGAAACAAAAGTTTGTACAACATTAAACTCAATCACAGTGAACTTGATTTTCAACTTTGAACTACAAGAGAAATGAATGAGTATGACGAAGGTGGAAATTTAAATGGCTATGTACAAGGGAAAGATTCTCAAAGGAGCCAACTTATCCTAGAAAGAGATTAACTATAGTAAAGAAAGCATTGGTACAAAATAAACCAAGAATACCTAAGGATTACTTGAAAAATTCATAGAGGAATATTATTGTACAAAATTAAAGCCAACAAAAGTTCAGCGCAAGCCAAATCGAACAATTTATAGGAAAAATAGCAAGACACAACGAATATGTGATATACACAAGGATTGTATACAGTACAAGCAATAAGGGAGAGAACCTGTGGAAACTCATATGTCACAAGAAAGGATAAGTACCAGTAGAATTACTAGTTGATGACAAGTACTACATGAAGTTCATCTTGAACGAAGGACAAGACTTAAGAAAAGGAATTAGGACTGCAGCAAGTTATATTTTTTCAACCTATTCTCTAGCCTAGGTGAATTTCGGGGACGATATTCTTTTTAAGGGGGTAGTTTGAAACAGACTGAAAATTTTCAAATTTTGAATTTTCTTGAATTTGAAATTCAATTTCTTGCCCAATTTGGTAAATTTCCAAACCTAGCTGCTTTCCCCTTTAGTCTTTACGCCTTCTCCAAGCCCTTATCAACTTCCCTCTTTCGGCCTCCTCCCATGTACCCAGCGCCACTCGGTTGCATGCCCTTCGCCGCCATCACAGAGACACGCCCACTACTACACAAAGCACGACTGTACTAGACACTGCCACACCCATCAATTCCCATGACCACGCGACCACCCGCCTTGCCACTGTGTCTGTTGAAGCTTCTTGCTCGCCACCTCTGACACCCACGTGCCACCACTGCAACAGGCGAGCTACTGCTTCTTCGGTCTACCATTGGCCATAAAGCCACGTCAGCTACTCCACTAGACTCCATAGACACTCAATCACTCGCCTGAGCCACTCCCTCCCAACTCCAACCAAACCATTGTCATCCCCACTATGAAATCCCCGGTGAGCCATAGTTTCCAATCTCCCAAAAGCCTCATCCAAATTCAAATTCACTTCACTCACAACACCGCCTAAACCTCCCCATCCCAACTCTGACCACGCGATGCTTGGCCGAAGCCTCTAGGTCCCGGTGACGTGCGCCACCGCCACCCAAACCTTGCAGCCATGGATAGCCCACTACAAGCCAAGAGAGCTAAAACCCACACCGTAGTACCATGGGCAAGGTCCGGTGAGCTTCCACCGCCGCTAGCCCTCACCGGAGCTTCCTAAGCCTTGACAAGCCCAAAAATAGAACCATAAGCACCCCTTTGTCCCTTGCGCACCATCGCTCACCGCCAAGAAGCCTCGCTAGAGCCAAATCACGTCGCCGCATCCTCTGTTTTGCACATGGCACCAAGCCAAGTTGAAGACGATGAAGGTCGAGTCTCAATGGGCCGCGCGTGTGAAAGCCAACTCGGCCAGGCCAAAACCAAAGAAAAGTGGATTAAGCCTAGAAACCAAAACCCGATACTACTTAGAGTCAAACCCGATACTGCTTAAGCCCAAACCCGACCCATTATTGTCTAAGCCCATTACTGTTTATAGAAACCCAATTAGCATATATATACTCAATTTGACCGTTTTGACCCGTCTAGACCACGCACAGCTCCATTTAGCCTAAATAGACTCCGATAAAACCCTAACAACCCGAAATCACCTATGTTCACTTTTTTTGCATTTTATTCTTTTTTGTTTTATTTGTTTTATTTTCCTAGTTTGGATTCTTTCGGGCACGGATTTATTTAATTAATCTTCTACGATAGCATCCGAATTTGCTAGGCCATCCATTCGAGGAGCAGGTCAATATGCAGAAAATTTAGAATCAACTAAAGAGTTTAAACCGTAATATAAGTCGCATATTTTTTTTATCATGTTGATCCTACATGTTGTTTAAACCCCGCCAAAGTCGCAGGAGCGAGGCCTGTTCTTTTTGCTACGGCTTATGTTTTTTGGCTGCGGCTTGTGGCTTTTGGGCTGTTTGTACGAGAGATTACAGAGTAATAGAAACTCACGTGCGGTTTTTGCCAATATAAATAAAGTCAGTAAAATATGTACTACAATTAACCAGTAGATCTTATCTTGAAAAAATAATTTATTTAAAAGTTAGTTATTATAGAAAAGTCAAAAAATAATTTTTAGAAGCTGAAAAGAACATGACAAAGTAAGCCAATGAATGCCGCCGTCCGGACTGGCCGCTGCCTACGACACCAACGCCATCGTTGACGCCCGCGGGCAGGATGTGCTCCAGTGCTTGCTTGCGTGTTAGATCAGAGATCAAATTTTCCTCAACTTATTACATTGTACATGCTTGAAAGCTTTTATTTCCTGGTTTTTTTTCCCTGATGACAACAATCTTCTCTATTATATGCATACAAACCATAAGCATGCTAATCCATGCGATCTCCCCTCTTTACGTAACTTTTGTCTCATTAAAAAGTAGAGTTTGATATGATATGTTAAATCTAAATTAAAACTGAGTATTAAATCTAAATTAGTGTAGATATAGATATATAGATAGATCCGAACCGTTACAACTGAGTCCATCAGATTAACAACTAGATATTTCTAGTTAACATGAAAACTTTCTTAGAGTACCTAATTAGTATAGATATAATTTTCTTATTTTTACCTGATGACAACAATCTTCTCTATTGTATGCATACAAACCATAAGCATGTCCATGCGATCTCCCCCTTTTGGTAACTTTTGTCTCATTAAAAAGTAGAGTTTGATACGATATGCTAAATCTAGATTAAAAATGAGTATTAAATCTAAATTAGGATAGATAGATAGATACGAACTGTTACAACCTGAGTCCATCAGATTAACAGCTAGATCTTTCTGATTAACATGAGAACTTTCTCAGAGTTCCTAATTAGTTTAGATATAAATAGATAAATAGATCCGAACCATTACAACCTAAGTCCACCAGATTGACAACTAGATCTTTCTGGTTAGCATAGGAGTTTACTTAGAGTATCTAATTAGTATAGATATAGATAGATAGATAGATAGATAGATATAGATTTCCTAGCTCAAATTCTTTCGAGCATGTCTTTATTTAATTATTCTTTTATGATAGTATCTAGATTCACTGAGCTGTCCATCCCAGAAGCAAATCAATACGTAGAAAATTTAGAATCAGCTAAAGAGTTTAAACCACAAGGCAAGTCCATCCCAGAAGCAGGTTAATACGTAGAAAATTTAGAATCAGCTAAAGAGTTTAAACCGCAGGACAAATCATATATTTATTTACCATGTTGAGCCTACGTGTTGTTTAAACCCGGTCAAAGTCACGGTAGCCTAAGTAAGCCAATGAACGGCACCGTCCGGACTGGCTGCTGCCTATAACACCAATCGTTGGAGAGTAGCTGCACCAGCGCCGTTGTCGATGCACTACTACAGAAAATCATATTACAGATGGTTCAAAAACGTCATTATAGACGGTTTTATGAGCCGTCTGAATTTATAGGTCAGTAATAATACGAGATCATCACAGACGATTTTTGAACCGTCTGTGATGTAAATATTACAGATGGTTCTTAACTAAAAACCATCTGTGATAGTTATAATCAAAGACGGTTTTTAGTTAAAAACCGTTTGTGATTTATAAATATCACAGACGGTTTTAGTTAAGAACGTAAATATCACAGACGGTTCTTAACTAAAACCGTCTGTGATATTTATAAATCACAGATAGTTTTTAACTAAAAACCGTCTGTGATTATAACTATCACAGACGGTTTTTAGTTAAGAACAGTCTGTGATATTCCCTCCTACCCGTCTGTGTTAGTGTCGGTCACAGATGGTTTTGTCAAATAATCTGTGATTTGGCATCTAGTATTAGACTTCCTGTAGTAGTGATGGCCGCGGGCAGGATGTGCTCTGGTGCGTGCTTGCCTAGTTGCATGTTAGATCAGAGATCAATTTTCCTCAACTTATTACATTGTGTATGCTTGAAAGCTTTATTTCCTTGTTTTTTTTTCCCAGATGGCAACAATCTTCTCTATTATATGCATACAAACCATAAGTATGCTAGTCCATGCGATCTCCCCTCTTTAGGTAATTTTGTCTCATTAGAAAGTAGAGTGTGATATGACATGTTAAATCTAAATTAAAACTGAGTATTAGATCTAAATTAGTATAGATATAGATATATACGTCCGAGCAGTTACAACATGGGTTCACCAAATTAACAACTAGATCTTTTTAATTAACATAGGAACTTTCTCATAGTACCTAATTAGTATAAATATAGATAGATTTGATTTTGGTTAGTAAAATTGTAAGATGACTCTTTTGGTCGAACTCATCTAAATAGGTGAATGGTTAGCTGTAAAGGCTATCCAGAAACATGGTTATTGTAGATGGTTTCAGGGGCACGGTAAGGATCTCTCCATGCTTAATCATTGATTTGGTCAGTTATTTGGATGAGATTATCCTGCAGGTAATGTTTAGGTGCCATCACTGATGCTGCAACCACATTATGGATGATCAATAATTGTGTAATCCTGCAACCCTGTGTGTAGCCGATTTCACATCCTCACTGGATAAATAAACAAATGTTTTAATCTTTTGGTAAAAGTATCTTAACGATGATTTGATTAGGAAAAAAGTATTAGAAAAATTATAAGGACAAAACTGACTATTTATTAAAAAAATGCATCCACCATGTATCATATGATTGGATGTTGATTCAATACATAAAAATGTGACTTATACTATGGTTGAGTTCTTTTTGTTTAAAGTTGGTTTATGCTTGTACTGTCTATAGTAACTAGGTTGTAAACGGTGTTTTTTTTAATCCGGGGTCAATAGAAAAATTGTAATAAAAAGTATACTGAGTTCAGTTGTATCGGTCAAAATCGCATACGACTATTTCTTTCTACATATTGTCTCTCGTGAATAGTCAGAATTCAAATATTTAAGCACTGTTTGTGTTCCAAATTTTGTATGTGGCTAAGGAGAGTTAGTTATGTTATGACAACTTATTAATAAGGTAGGTGCAGTAACATTTTCTTTCATGAACCAGCTTATAAAAAGCATAGAGCTAATGTAGAAAACTAGCCAAAATACACGGGACGGCTTCCCGAGTCCATTAGCACATGCACCGTCCATATCAACATCTCCACCGTTTATCACCGTCCTAAAAAACGCAACAAAAAACCATCGGGTGTTCTTTTGGGCTTTAAAAGTAGCTTTGTACAAGATCCTAACTTTTAAGCGAGTATTTTCTCAAGACGAGTCTACAAGTTAAACGATCTACACGTTAAAGCCCAACATCCGTATCACCAAAATCGCAAGTGAGTATCTGTCTCTCCGCAATGATGTGAACAGCCAAAATTCAAAAATTTCACCAATGGAGAAAGAGCCCGATATCAACCCTTAAAGCTTTGTACAATGGTGTGATATCAGCTGTCTGTAAGTCTTGCCATGTAGGACACATGATGTAGATGGAGGATAGAGGGGAGCATAGAGAATTGGACAGTCTTTCATACGGCAGTTAACTGTAACACGAGAAACAAACATATTATATCATAGAGAAAATGTTTATAGAGATATGTAAAAAAACAACTCATTGTATATGTGCCTTTAGTACTATTTATAAATAATATAAAAAGTATTATAAAAACTATTTTATATTATTACATATGATTTAAAACCATCTTACACGAGCGAAAAGAACAGGCCATCATTTGTCGCACCACTGCTAAGTAGCAGCAGCAGCGTTTGCCGCCACGGCGTGCGATTTTCGCGGCGCAACGCACAGATCGGGGGAAGAAAAACCACGACAACTTCTACTTACACGTGGGCTCGACGCGGAAAAGCCCCGTCAGCGCTCCCCTGCTTTTAAAGACGGGATCACGAGGACGCCGTGGCCCGTGAGCGCTCTCTTTTGTCTGCGGCTGTTTTAGGACAGTTTCGGTGGGGCTGCCAAATGAGGTGTGTCCACTGCCCGGTTGAGCCCAACGCGACAGAATGTCCAACTGGCATGTGGGGACCTACGCCTGACCGAGCCGGCCTCCTCCACATTCACACTCGCTTCGAGGTGGGCCCGCCGGAAGTGTGCAAGCTGGTCCGCGGCTGCAGCGGTTTCGAATTTCTCGGGAGGGAAGCGTTGGGAGGCTAAGAAGCTTCGAATTCGAGACGTTATTTTGGTCCCAGAGATGTTCCTAAAAAGTATCGTGCGTGAGTGGCTACGCACCTAGGGTATAGGGGTACCTACCTTTCTAAAAATAATAGTGTACGATCCGAGTATGTACAAAGTCCATCATCACATAGCTATAGTCTTTATTATATATAACTTTATCTGATATTGATAAAAGAAAATAATTTTTAGTGTTGTTATATCAAAGCCATCGACTTGGACACATTTTGTGGGCCTTCTCGTTCCAATGTGTTCTCCTCTTTTTCTCCTTCTCTATCCAACGTGTGAAAAAAAAATTTCCCTCGCCTTGCGCATGCTGGTTGTGCCTCGCTGGTGCTGCTGGTAGGTGGAATCGAGGATGCCTCGTGGGCGAAAGAGTGTTGTTTCGCCACCGCCACCGCCACCAGGATCACAGCCAAACACATCTATGGAGCACGGGAGCATCAGCACCGGTGTTTGGTGGGACGGTGCATTCACGGGTAGCCCTGCCGCCTACTCATCACATGCGGTCCACACGGACAAGCGGTCTGATCATGCCGCGGCGCCCAAGTTCTCATCCCAGACCTCAGATCTGTACAACTGGTAGAACGTGCTCTTCGCAATTCCCATTATCTACATTAGCAAGAGATTTGTTGTTGAGAAAATCGGTTCTTTGAGCTACTGTGATTGTAATTGTATGAGTTGTGCTACTCGATTATATTTGCCATTCATTTCTACTGGTATGAATGTCAGTTTCTGGATTGAATAGTGCTCCTTTCTGAGTTTAGTTGTGCTCTGTAAGTGTTTAGCAGTAGCTTTTGGGCTTCGTTTCTGGGTTGAGTAGCTTGCCAAAGCATTGGTATTTCTATCTAACCATCACTCATGACTAGCTTTGGAGGTGCAAGATAGAGAATGGAATAAACACGGGTTATTGTCAGGTAGTGTGCTCCTTATATTTTTCAGGTTAAGACTTTGGTTAGTGTATATAGCGTAAAAAATGATGTACAATGTATGATTTTCTTAGAGCTGATAAAATGTGTTTATGGCAATTACACGCCATCTGTTTTCTATTCGCTATCGAAGTCTGCAAACTCATTTAGGTTAACTGAAAATTTACTAGCTGTTAATTAACTCAAGTTTCAAGTACTGTAAGTTCGAATACAAAACACACTCAGTTTGTTGTGTAAACTTAAATTTTGTTCCACTTAGATGTTAACTGAAAATTTGCCAGCTACTAATTAATTAGAGTTGATGTTAACGGAAAATTCGTTCCAGATACCTATTTGTCTGACAAGAACTAATAGCTAGTACAAATGCCTGGAGCATTTTAGATGGATTCTTTTGGACTGTGACTTATAATATTTAGATTAAAATTTTAAATTCTGGCTGTTCGCAAGAGACAGTCGCAAAGGGAAAATTTGCCGGCAGCTAATAAATTAAAGTTGATGTTAACCGGATGTTCTTCACGTGATTTTTATCATGATTTCTTTAATTCCTGGAACATATTGATGTTTAATAGATTTCCTTAATTCCTCAATTCCTGGTACAATAGAATTTCAGGTTGTTATAATCTTCGCTTTACAATTGAATTAGGCTCATTTAGTTCTGTTGCAGTTTCCAGTTCAATTTTCAACTGTACTAAGTTATTGGAAAAATAAATTTGTCCTCCAAATTTGGTTCTTATTAGGCTAATCCAAGACCTTCTCAGTTTATCTTATTCGTAAACAATATGTGTATACTCATGTTTGCACCTCACTTAATGCTCGCATGTATGCTTTTTTTCAGGGGAAATTATTACCTCCGCCAAGTGGATTCGTGAGTTATTTACAAAATCCAACCACTCTCTCCTTTTCCACAACTTGCTCCTCATCAGGCTATATCACAAACTTTTCACTACATGTGCCCCTTCACGCTACACTCCATTCCTGACACCACAACCATCGGCAGCCAAAGGGAATCCATCGCCATCACGCAATAGGAACAAGTAAAATGTTTAGGCCTATTTGAATTACCTTATTATTTTTTCTCTTTATATACTAGCTCCCTACAAATTTATTTGTACATTAATGTATCCGAATTATCATTTTATTTTATGTACTAGTTCTCGACAAATTCATTTCCATATTGATGTAGTCATTTCCATAAATAGCAATATCCTTTTCAAAGATGCCTAAGAAATATTTTGCTAGAATTAGAAAAGATCCTATTAAATTATTTTAATACATTTGCTTCCATAGCCAACACGACAACAACAAACTAGCCCTAAAGTCCAACATGCTTACAGTGAGCATTGAGTGTTTTTTTTAAGTGAGCACAACAAGGACGTGCTCACGTACGCACATACATACACCCCACAACACACTTATACACATACATATATGCGTTCAATACACACGCTTAAGATAAGACAGAGACACAGAGGTCTCATAGAGCGCGGACACGTGCTTTGACCACTGAAAGCACCTATGTGCGCGTGTGTACTTAGAAGGCACTGTTTATATGATCTCAGCTACACGACATATAGTGAAGTCCCAAAAAGATGGTCACTCCCTAAGTGCACGTTCATATTGGCTTTTGGTTTTAGGTTTTAGCTTTATCTTATAAATAATAACAATTTGTAGAAAACCTTATATAGAGATACTCGCATGTGATTTTGACCGATATAAATAAAGTCACTATAGTGTGTACTATAATCGATCAATAGACCCTGTCTTGAAAAGGCACTCTATATAAAAGTTAGATGCTATAGAAAAATCACTTAATATAGAAAAATAACTTTCAGAAGTCAATATGAACATAGCTTAAAATGTCATGTATGGTGTATGTAGCCAACTTCATTTATTTGCTCGGGTCAGAGGACCTATGAGGCTAGTAGTAGTCAAGTAGAGTATGAGAGGTTACTAGCTGAATGCCCGTGCGTTGCTACGGATTTTAAAATTTTATCATACTACATGTTCTGTAACTAACAGGTGGTAAAATTTTTTAGAACATGCGTACAATATATTCTAAAATTCAGCTAGTAAACAATAAGAACTGGGTGAACCACATACACAAGATACAGCAGGTAAACTTTCTTTCGGCCTACACACTAACCATGCCCCTTACCTACTCTTCTGAGCTGCACGCGACATACTCCGAGGTCTTTTCAACATAGCATAAAAAAGAATATTTAAAGAGCATGGTGCAGAAGGCATCCACCAAATGGCGACCACCGAAAACTTTTTTCCCAAAGAGTGCAGACAAAAAGTCCTATCTTAAAACACAATGGAAAACAACACTCAAAACCAAACTGATCAAGTCCTATCTTGGGACCGTCCGTAAGTGTATGGTAGACATTCCACGATCCTAAGTCAAATGGTCCGCGTGCATGTCACCGACTGACCACGCAAACATGTTGGTGGACGGTGTGTGTAGTGTACCAACAGACGATGCACAAATGCGAAAATAGGGACTTAAAAGGCGGAGACAAGAACTTCAAAACCCGAGGCTAAGAACACTTGAGCTCAACCAATCTTCCCAACTTAAGACCTTCACACAGCTATAGACATGCTCTCTAGAAGGTAGATGCAAAAGCAAGGTTGAGATTTTAAGTTGAGAAGATTGGTTGAGCTCGAGTGTTCTTAGCCTCAGGTTTTGAAGTTCTTGTCTCCGGCTTTTAAGTCCTTGTTTTCGCATTTGTACATTGTCTGTTGGTACACCACACACCATCCACCAACATGATTTCATGGTTAGTCGGTGACATGCATGCAGAAACTGAGCCAAATGAGACATCACTTACTAAAAAAACACGAGGTCATTAGATGGTTCGACTCAAAGAAAATGATCTAACCCTAGGGATGATCCGACCTAGGAAGATGATTTGGACCACACAGAAAACAAGAGCTTTACCAAACTATAACCATTGCAATTTAACCCTAGTCCAAATGACTTCAACCAGAAAATAGATTATTAATAGATAACATCAAAGACTTTCCAACCTCAAGGACAAGAGAAACAAGATAAAATCACAAGAAAACCAAATACTCTCCTCTAAACTTGAATGACAAGGAAGTAGTTACGCAAATACAAAAATCTTGATCTAGAGGTACTTGTGTTTCATTAACTTGAGACTTTGCACATCTATTATACCCTTCATGGAAATAGAAAATAAAGTGTAAACCAAATTTCACAAGGTTTGACTAAGAACAAGAACTCCCACCTCTCCATCAACAAGAACAAAGCGACACAGAACTACGATCTTGCATTGCTCATATATGATATATTTGATCAAACTGGGATCATGCACCCTTGCTGTACATCCATCTTGGCATCTAGAAAATAAATCACAATCCAAACATGACAAGGTTTCACAAAGGGTAAAGTTTTGAGTACAAAAGAAGAAAAGAGGTAATATTCAAACTTTGAATGCTACAAGGATCGATCCAAGCGTGATTTTGTTATTCCATCGCTTGCCCTTCATTGCACACCCAAAATAAAGGAACAAAGCAATAGGGAAAGATCAAGAATAAGGACCAAATCAAGTTACAATAAAAGAATCAAAAAGAGAAAAAATACATACCTTTTGGCAAAATTTCTTGCATTCATTTAGGATGTATGATTTTAGGCCAAATTGGATACATGATAGTACTCTAAATTTGTGATGTTTGCTTTAGGGTAACATCTTTTTATGTCTTTGCTAACAAAACATTAAACTTTGATGGTTCTTTGCTAGTGGACACTCTGCGTATTAAAATATAATAGTAAAATGCCTGTGCGTTGCAACGGAATCTCAAAAAAAGGTGAGACATGGTTGTAGACCATACAATAAAATAATTATAATTTTTCTTTCACACACATATCAAGCAAAACACGACATGTCAATAAGTCATAGCTCAACATCCACGCCGTGCCTCATATTCGCCACAAAGGACATGTTATGGTAGTAGACCAGTAAGTTTCTACTTATATCTAGACAATCAAGCCTCAATAAGTTGTACCAAAACCAAAATTAGGAGTAGTGACTAACTCGGTGCATATGAAATCACGATGTTTCAACATATACTAACACTCAATCTTCCTGAGCCTAGATACTTTTAGACAAAAGGAATCAAGAATAACATCAGAAGCATTCTAGTTCACACATCCAGTAGACAATGGTGTATGGAAAAAATATTTGGACAAGACCAGAGCAATTGTTTGAAAATGGAATATGATGTATCTTTGTCAGGCAAAAAAGGTCCAGGGATCACTCTCACCATGAAATCAATAGAGGATCATGGAGAGAGAAGGGAGAGAGACTACTATTCTTCAAAACTCTTTATTAGCCTTATTACGTTCTCTTCTTAGTGATGACTGACTGGCGACTGAGTGAAGAAATCCTTTGTTCTGCTTAACTATCTTGCAGAAAATATCATATATATGCAAAATAATGGAGCTTGGATCCATTCCAATAATCCATATGGTAACAGACTCAAGAATGATAGAAGCGAGCCTTTGTTACCTCTTTAATAGAAACTTCAACTTGAGCATTGGCATTTTCCATATAATCAAGCGCTCGCAAAGTGACCAGTTTTTGCAATGCATTCTGCCAATTAAATATAAATGATAGCACAAAAATATGGGATAATTTCCGTCCCCTTGATTCTTTCGTGCAATTGCCTCCAAAGATTTGAAGGCAAAAGGCAAAATATGGAATATAATGTCTACACAACTTGAGAATGAAATAGGCATCTAAGTCATGATACACCTGAATAGGCATCTAGTTCACACCTCAGTTTCATAACATTAGAGAGAACATCATAAAAAAAAGATTAAGATACAATACATAACTCATCAGTCATGCACATAAATTACTCCAAGGGAATTACAGGTTTCACAATACTACCATCCTGTCTTTGAAACGAAATTAAGATACAAACATCATAAAAAAAGATTAAGATACAATACATAACTCATCAGTCATGCACATACATTACTCCAAGGGAATTACAGGTTTCACAATACTACCATCCTGTCTTTGAAACGAAATTAAGATACAATACATAACTTAGCTCTTACAGTACTAAATGGATTCTAGAACAGATATACCATAGAAATATATCATCTAACCTAGTGGCTGTAGGACACAATTTTGCGCAGGTTTTAACAATCCACCTCACAACTGTTTTTTGCTAGTACTGACTATGTTTTCTGCTAGTCTATACCCTCGAATCCAAACCATGGCACTACACTCTCTACATCGAGACCAATAAAAGTGAAAAAGATATAAATCATGTGAGTTACAGAAGTTACTTTTTTCACCTATTAATAAGACAATACAGCTCAATTGCACACGGCAAGCCAGGCAACAAAGAGCACATAGAGAAGCATGAAATTCACGAGTATGATCAGCCAGAGCTAGTGCCTCTACATCCACCAAGCATGCTGCAGTCACCGCCGTGCCACCTCCTTCACCTCAGCCTCGGCGAAAGTGACATTAACAAGCCACACATAAAGAAGCAATGATTAAAACTTGGGGGAGGGAAGAAAACATGCACACTACCCATGACTGAGTTTCGTCTATGCCGAAGCAAGACACTGATGTGGATCAATTTCACAAAACTTTTAAATTGGAAGTCTTAGTAGACCATAGTCATCTCCTTGATGTACAGCTATATGCTTACTGATCATTCCCAGCCCATACAAGCACAATATTTAGAGTCTTATTTCACTCACCAAAGCCTCCAGATTACATCTAAGGCTTCCTACCGAAAATAACTATGATCAAATAGCTTCTTGGTTTGGCTTCACACAAAAGACAAATCTAGGAAATATTTCAAATTTCCATTACTGAAAACTAATATTTTCTATCACTTAAGCATTTACATGTTTCATTTCAATAATTTCATGAACAAGACTCCAGTGCACTAATTCCAGTAACCCAAATTATTGTACAGTCAATAATTTTAGTAATTTACAACCAAAACAATGGAAGGCAAAAATGATATGTGTTTATGTCGGTGATCATAAACAATTAAAATACCATTGACAATATTTGAGTAATTTGAGCCATTGACAAGATTTTTGCATTGGTGACATACGGTAGGTAAACAATGCAGAAGACATCCTTCCCATCATCAACAGAGTTAAAAGAAAAACCAATTTGTACACAGAAAACCTTATATTCCTGTGGCTTTTGTTTGCTAAAGAATGCATCAAAATAGAAAATAGGTATAATGGGAAAAGACAATGTTTGGTGTCTACCATTGACAAGCAAGCAACACCTGCCCTAATCGGGAGCACCTCCCTCACCTTCTGGAAGCTGCAGACGGAGGGCTCGGCGGCGGCGGCCCCGGGGGAGACCGGGCGGCTGCACTAGGGGCTGCCGCGGCAGACCTCGACCTCGACGTCGGGGGGCACGCCGCAGAGGACGCCGCCGCCGATGGGCAGGTCCCGCGCAAGAGGAAACAACCCGAGGCAGAGAGAGATCCGCGCCGCCTCTAGATCTGGGGTTTGGTGGGGTGGCGGCGCTAAGGGAGGGGGCGGAGAGGAGGCAGGGCGGCGGTGCAGCGGAGAGGAGGTTTTTCTGGGGGCGGTTGCGTAGGGGAAGGGGAGGAGGAGGAGGAGGCGGGGTGGGAGGAGGAGGGAGGAGGAGGAGAGGAGGGGGAGGAGGAGGCGGGGGGAGGAGGAGGAGGCGGTGGGTGGGGTGGGAGGAGGAGGAGGTGGAGCAGAGCGAGGGGGGGAGGAGGAGGCGGCGGCGGAGCGGAGGAGCAGGGGAGGAGGCGGCGGCGCGGTGTGGGCAGGAGGAGGAGGTGGCGGCGTGGGGTGAGGGGAGGAGGCGGTGGCGGCGGCGGAGCGGAGGGCAGGGGAGGAGGCGACGGCGGAGTGGAGGGAGGAGGCGACGGCGGAGTGGAGGGAGGAGGCGAGGGAGGAGGAGGGAGGCGAGGGAGAAACAGGGGGGAGGAGCGCACGGATTCGGTGGGGGTGGGGTGGGGGGTGGGGGCGCACGGGCGTGAGGAGGGATGGGTGGGCCCATATGTTAGACAGAGTATTTTTTTGTCAGAAGGGGTGTAGGATGCACCATCACCTTGAACTCCACCTTTTAAGGAGTAGAGATGGTGTGTGTCTCCAAGTCCCCGCCCTTCTTCTTAGAATCAAATATATGTAGCTCCTAAAAAAGAAAATTATGTTTCCTTACTCGATTAGCCACACCTTCGGCGTTCAAGATTGGATTATGGTCACAACTCACAACAACGCCATAAGACCAAGCTAGCAAAGCATTCGAATTTTCAATCAGCACAAATCAAAAATAACTCGAACAAATTGAAAATAGCGACTTAGATATCACTTAGGACGGCTGGACCCTCGTAGTTTCTCCAGCATTAGAGGAAGAATGCAATCCCCACTGGTTTCGTGTTCTCCCTCGCTTGGTTTTCCGTGCACTGCAAAGGAACCAGAATTCCAGAAAGGCAAACTGCCCGTTTGCTATTTGGTATATGAATGAATAACAACGAACGGCCATGACTCGTGACAGGGAACCATCACGAAGATGAAGATGATTTGTATTTCATATTGTTTATGTCTTTTTTTTATTATTTAACTTTAATTTCTGAGAAATTGCATTTTAACCTATAGTTTTTGTGACGGTGGTTTGACTAGCTTATACTTGGCGGTCAGACCGGCCAACGGGGTAACCAGGGTGTGGTCTGACTAGCCTTAGAGCGACGGTCTGACTAGTGTAGAGTCAAAGATAACTGGTTAGAGGGGTGAATATAAGGTTTTTAAAATATTTTGGCTAAAGCATAATTTTAGAGTAAATATAAGCTAATTAAAATTATTTTACACAAGTCGAGACCTAAAATCTCTAAGCCTTGCTATGGCACTACAAACCTAATTCTAGGAAAGATACAATTCTAACTAAACAAGTTAATCAATTAAATGCTAGAAATGTAAGTATGAAAAGTAAAGGCAAGAGAGATAAACTACCAGGAATAATAAGTTAATGAAGCTTGCTTAAAGGTTTTCAAGTGCTACAATAATCAACTAGACGATGCAATACATTTGAATGCTCTCAACAATCTCAAATTAAGAAAATGAAGCAAATGAGTTGAAAGTGGCAAAAACTCAAGTGTATTCAATGAATTCTAAGAGTTCTTGCTAACTGCTGGTGGGGAGGTATTTGTAGTCTCCACTCACCAGGATGTCATTGAAGTCGAAATCCCCAAAAACCAAGGGATGTGGTACTACCGCCATGTAATGACTGGTACTACCGCACCTACTGTTCAATGTGTACTTATGGTTCATTAAATACACAGAAACTAGCCGTTAAACTAAACTTTGGTAGTACTGTACTCAGAAGCCCTGGTAGTATCGATTCTGTGGTAGCACCACTCTTCAGCTACGGTTGTACCGATTTCTAGAGGGAGAAAACGTCCCAAAAATATACTTTTCTAAAATTAGTTGCCGCCAACTAAAGTGCGGTCATAACATACTTTGTGGTATCAGACACCAAGTATGGTCGTACCATTGCACTACTATTAGCCAACAAATGCGGTAATACCGTTCCAGGTAAAGACCAAATGAGCACCTCTCTGAAAATGACATATCAGCAACTAAAGTCCAGTAGTACTGATGCAGCAGTACTACCAGTGACAACACCGTTGTCATACCATATTTCAAATGAAATTCAAAGGGATTCCAAAATAAAATTCCAAATGCATACATGAAACATATTTGATTAAAGTGGCACAATATTAACTTTAAACTACTAGCTAGGACCTCTCATTATCGACATCTATTCTACCAACCCGGTCGTTTTTACCGATCACCGAGACCGATAAAAGCTATCAAAGAGGTCTTTAGGCTATAATATACAATTGTCTTGAGCTAAGTCTTGATCCATGTCAACCTTTGATCATCTTTGCATGTCTTTTTAATGATATCATCAAAACTTGAGACTAAACCTTTCAATCATCTTAACAAACATGTTAGTCTTTTAAACATTGCTGTCATTAATTACCAAAACTTATTTTTAAAGGTCTAGATGCTTTAACCGGCCGGTGGTCTGACTAGTCAGTGCATGGCTATCTGACCTGTGTGCGGTAGTAAAGGCCCTTTGTTGATGGTAACATTTTTCAAGTTAAGGCCTTCTGGAGTGTTTAGTTTGAGACCTAGTGCGGTAGTACTGGCATTGGAAATGCGGTATGACTAGAGAGGAGCAGTCTAATCGGCCATTGAATGGTGGTCTGACCGGTCATTGAATGGCAGTCTAATCGGAGTGGTGTTGACGGTTTGACCGGCTTGGTGGTTGTATGTAACACCCCGGCTTAACTAAAGCCCAAAATGTCACATGCAACCACTATCGCTACCAATTTAAACCAATAATCAAGTATTAATAACAACCAGATATCAAAAACTATCATTCTACATGCAATTGAACATAAATTTCAGCATCATGATAGACCACAAATTGAACTTAATACGAACTAAATAATTACCAAAAGCATTATAAAATAAGTCTAAACTAAGGAGCGCATCATCGAGCAATATAATGAACCATAAGAAATTAGTGAAAACCATAAATTTTCTAATTATTATAATGAATAATAGTAAATTATTCATGAGCAAAGATGATGTATTGCTAGGTGAAGTGAAGAGCTATATAAAGTGCAATAAAACATGTCTTACATTCACCCATGCATGTCGTTTTCAATGTTCACCTAAAAACGACAAATAAATAAGAGTGAGTCCAAGACTCAGGAAGTATAAAGTAGAATAATAAACGAGGCATCAATTTATTAACAATTCATATCCAATTATCATTGACTCACTTTCTCATATTCAATCTCATCAGTTTCCACTCACAAGTGACATTATCTGAAATCACTTTTTGCTTTTCATGAATACAATGCAATGCTCATGTCTCAACCCATCTTCTACTTATACCGGTATAGCGGAATGTAACACCTATCGGTGTTCACTCTTGCTCACACTCTTTAGTGTGGCTACCAATTGCCGTCCTTTTTCATACGGGGACCTCATTGCCCATATCTTACATATGGGAACCTCATCTCACTCCCATGGGTCTCCTAATTGCTAGGTTTACTCATCATTCTCCTATAGTCATCAACATCATCATCAATTCAACATAAGCATGTGAGCAATGTAAAAAACATGAATAAACATATAATTCATCATGGCAAGTATTCCATTAATAAATCAACAATTTTAACACTCAATTACCATTCTAGCATGCATTTGTCTCTTTTTAAATGCGATGACGGGAAAGATTTGAAGGTGACCACACCCCGAAACTACTCTTCCTACATGAAATATTCACTCTCAAAACTAGCCATAACAGTACAAGACATCAGTCAATCGATAATGCTTATATATGCATCCCAAAACCATCATTTTTCTCCATTTACTAGACATCCCCCTTTCTGTCCTGGTATTCAAATTATTATAACTATTAATTACCACATTGTAAAATAGCAAACCATACCAGTTCTGAAATGTACACAAAATTTTCTTCATTTCTTTAGTTAGCCAAATTTCCAGATTAAATCATCTATATCCCTGTTTTAACCCAGAAGACAGATCTGTCATCTCCTGGACAACAGACTTGTGAATTTGATATCTTTTAATCTATATGAGCAAATATTTTAAACCATGGCATTATTAGAATCTATAGAAAATTTTCTATCACTTTCTAGTTATTTATAAAATTTAATTCTAGTATTAAAGTAGTCAAATTAATAATTTCCCTCGATTGCGTCCAGCAACAACCTGGTACCGGAGAGTAGTCTCCCAAAATTCATAACTTTTAATCTACTTATCTAAAAATTATGTTCTTATACTTTATAGAAACCTTAGAAAATTATCTACAATATTCATATTGACCAAATTCCCTGATTAGATCATTTATTATTTTTAATCTACTAATTACTACAGATTATCAAAACATGACACAATTACTGGACAGCAGAATTATAAAAATCATATATCACAATCTACTCATCCGATTGACGTAAATAAAAATTCTACAGAAGACTATCGAAATTCTCCACAACTTTTTAATAGATAAAATTTCTAAATTATGGCTATAGAATATCTGTAAAAATAGTACAACAGTACAGCAGACTAAACCTATCTACTACACAATTTTCCCCCCGACGAGCAAAACCATCTCCCACTCTAATCTGGAAACTAACATCCAATTAAAAAATAATCAACAGAGAGATCAATTCATTACCACAACCTTATTGTTACTGTTCAAAGCTGATAGAATCGGTACAAAAGATTAAGCTCATTCCACTTCTAGTTGCTCGGCCAGGACGTGGTCAAGGCATGCATGCAATTCACTCGAGACTGGTGTACTCGGCGCACGTGAATTTCCTCAACGTAAGTCACAACGCAGAAGGGAACGTGCTGGCCGAGTGCTGCGTGGGCGTCCCACGGGTACACGCGGCGGGCGACCGTCGGTTGGCAGCCACGTGACGATGCATTGCACGAGGTTTTTCGCTGGCCGGTGAATACCAGCGATGCACGGCGACGGCGGACGGCCAGTCGGTCAACGCTGGTGCGGGCAGGCGGCATTATCTCGGTGCGTGGGTTGCGCATCGCGCAGGAGTCCAAGGACCTACTGGCGTGTGGCTCTGGCGACGGTTACAAGGCTGAAGTGAGGCGCACGTTGATGAATCCCTGGCGGCGCAGCTTCACGATGGAGTACGGCGATAGAAAATTGCTGTAGCGCACGAAGCCCTTAAGCAACTCCATCCTATTAGTCATTTCTCCATCTCTATTTTTAGATGAAGAGGCTAACTATTATTTTCAGCTCTTTATTTGAGTTAGCATTCCAATGGCCTAACTATTTGAGAAGCGAGTGAGAAGGCGCTCGCCAAATCTAGCTAGCGGCCGGGAGAAAATAGCGACTCGATAAAAATGAAGAGGAGGATAAAGAATCAGTTGGAGTCTATTTCTTGAGTCATATTAGGTAAATATACAATGAAGAGTAGGATAAAGAACTGGTTGGAGTTGCTCTAATGGTGGCGCAAGGAGAGAGGAAATTAGGGAAGAGACATCTAGAATTTTGTTTACGAATAATCTATTTTTTATTTGAAATTACATAAATATATCTGCGGAAAAATATTTTATAAAAATAGGCTCCAGTCGCTCAATGGGAGTGGCGACTGGAGCTAATCGCCTAACCAGAGGGTGACAGAGTCTTTGTCACCTACCCTTGGGTGACAGCAACCAATCGCCCCCCATTGGGCGACTGCACTAAGTCCCTGTGAATTTTTTAAATTTTATCAATTTTGTAGTTTTTAACTGAAAAATAATATGCTTAATAAAAGTTTATGTTCATTGTATAGTGTAGGTGTGTAAAAAAATTTGGGAAAAATTTTTAGGAACGATTGACCATATAACGATCGGTACATACGCTGGTAAGTGATATTTTGATGTTACTGAGAATTCGTCTATGGAGAAAACCGGTATGTTAATATTATTACATGACTTGCTATGTGAATCATTAGATGCGAAAAGACGAGATAATAAGTTTGTCTGAATTGAAATAAACTTCATAATACAGTTGGGAGTAACATGTCGCGTAATTTTTTATTACATGCATAACAAATAGCATCATGTGCAACTAACCCACCCAACTGCTCGTACGACTTACTGTGTGGACTGGGGTCATTTTCCCTTCCTTGTCCGCTCGGCGTTGAACTCCTCGGCGGCCTCTTTTGCCTTAGCCGTCATTTCCCTCTTTCTCTCGCGCTCCCTCTCACGAGCCTCCCGCTCCCTACACATGCACGCTTCGAGATGAGTTTTCATCTTGCATTGTATACGCAGGGTTTGCTCGTTCTTGCGTCGCTCCTCCTCCTGCATCTCTGATGACCTTGCGACATTCCACTCCTCAAAGTCGAGGGCCCATTGGTCCTCAGGGTGGATCTCAAGATCGATCCATTTGCGGTAGGCACATAGGGGTTCCGAGGACTGTAAATACAGGGGAGAGATTGTTAGTGTGTGCTGTGAAGGAGAAAAGGTATGGAAAAATGGTGCACGTGGTTCTTACCGGCTGCCGATATGTTGCGGTGTCTAGACGGCCGTCGGGGTAGTCACTGGAGTAGTTTGCGCAACCCTAGTAACGCATACCTAGGCTGATGCGGTGCCTAGATTTGAAGAACTTGCACGTGTCCCCGCACCAACAAAGGAGGTGTCTCCCCCTCGGGTGGGAGTTGCGGCGAACGCTCATTGGGAACGTTCGGGATGGGAACATTGATGATCTAGTGATGGACGGCAACACAGTATTGCTCCCTGCGCACATATGGATGGCCGAGAGTCCAGACGCAATCAAAGCAAACGAGCAACAAGAGTAGTTATCTTCGATTCATCCGAGTACTTGATCTATGCTAGCCATCGCATTATTGGTGTGCATGTACTTCATCTATTGTATCCTTACCTATATGTAACGCTGATGCTTGAAGTGCTTATGTCTATCTATTTGATCTTGCTTGAGTACTTTATGTCGAGTAACAGAAGGCATCCATTTGAAAAGTTTCTCTTAACATGCATCGTTTAGTTTCTCTTTTACTCTAAACATCATGACTAGCTTAAGAATAACACAAAAGAAGCAACAGACGTCATCCATGCAAAAGATACTCTAAAACATCATGCCAACAGAAGAAAGCCTAACCAACAAAGTCCAGTGCTTGATTGTAAATGTCCATAGGACACTTGTAACTAGTCGGAAGTTCACCGTCATCTCCAAGTGCTTCTTCTTCATGTGTGGGATGTTGTAATATTGTCCTCCATTTTGCTTCATGATCTCCATCATACAACTCTGTTGCGTTAGAAAAATCCGATTGGACCTATCCACAGGGTACTCGCAAAATGCCTTATCAATCTTTTCCACAATTTGATCGATGTTGTTTGGAGTCCCCTTGTAAAACAATGCCTGGATTGCTGCAAAAAAACCAAGGTCCAACACATTAAGATCGGGTGAGTTCGGCGGTTGGCATGTTAGTCGTATGTCCCACCCATCGCTTGGGCAGCTTTCACAAATGCTGGATCGTCTACAGCAATGTGAGTCTTGGCATTGTCCTGTTGGATGAATATTGGCATTCCTCTTTCTTCGGCTGGCCACTTTTCCTTTATTGCGGGGAGGACTTTGTTGATTAGGAATTGTCGGCTAATTTCCTTGGTAACTGACGTCATGGCCTTTGTAATCAAGACACCTACACAATGCATACAATTTTAGCAAAATTAAATGGTAAAGATGTCAATTGAGTACATATGCATGTCATACCTCTATCTCTATTTGGGCTCCATCTCTTTGCAGGCTCTACGTACACAAAGGGAAAATTGCCAATTTTTCCATCAAAGGTGCATGCACCATGCTCATCAAATCTAGGCCGAGTAACCATTGCAAGTACCATGACCTTCTCAATGAAGTTTTTTGCTTTTAACCGCCCTTTGTGGTCTTTCTTCATCATTGGCGAGATAGTACTTCTGGTTACGCCTAGTCCTATAGAACCACTTCTCATCGATGTACACGATGTTGTACATTGGTTTAAACGTGGGAGCATTTGGAATGTTGTTTGTGAGCATGGACAAGCAGTACTTAACTCGGGCTTTCTTGTTATCATCGGTTAGACTAAACTTTAGGTCATTTGTGTGTCGACGGAAATAACCCTCCCTAAAACGATTATGAAGTGTGCTTTTAGATACTACACCGAGCACATTGGCTAGATCCTGGAAAGTTGTGCGCTCTTTCAAAGGCACGTTTTTTATGGCTTCCATGTCTATCTCTATTCTTTTGCGACCACAATTCCCAGTCAGTTTGTTTTTAACACCATGTATCCCACCAAATTGTCCTTCTCGCCATATCCTCTGCACTACCCTACGAGGCACATCAAATTTCTATGCAACTTCCTTAGACACTCCATGCTGCAATATAAGAGGTTTTGTCTTTGCTAACAAATCACAGTATATAGCCATCTTAAAATCATCGGAGTAGAACCTCCTCTTTCTCACATCAGGACCTACAAAAAGAAAAATCAGTCAAAAATAAGTTCCCCTTCTAACATAAGCTAACACTAATAAGTGCCCCTTCTAGTACGCTCTACTGAAATGAAAGAAGCTAACACTACTATGTCCATTGCCTTGGTCTGAAATGAAAAAACACTAACACTACTACGTCCATTGCCTTGCTAACAGAAGAACACAAACGAGCAGCTCTTGGTGCAGGACCTTCCCACTCGTCGATGGCATCCCAATCAATCGGATTGCCATTGAGGTCCCAATCCAGAGGTGGCTCTTGGTTGAGATCAAATCCTAGTTGTGCCATGGATTGGAGAGGTGGGGTGAGGAGATTGCATGTCAAAGAGTTGAGCATAAGATATGCATAGAACAGGAATATATAGAGTCATGATGGCTTCAAAATTTCTGGTGACAAGAAAATTTTCAAATTTGTCCAGCACACTAACTGGCGACTGGATTTGGCGTGCGTTGTGTGGAGACGAAACAGAGGGCGCGACGATGGCGCGCGCGAGGAAATATTCAATCGCAGGCGTCGCGGGATGGCGCGCGCCGGCGATCGCGCAAGTCTGGCGCGGGAGCGCCCTCGGCTCGCGGGTGTGCGGAGGTCTGCGCGGGAGGCGCCCGCGCTGCATGTCTAGCGCGCGCATGCAGCCATGAGGCGTTGCGGACGCGCGCTGCATCTTCGGGAATTGCGGCAGTGAGCGTGGAAACCGAATCATTTTTTGCGGCTAGGAGTAGATGGGTTAAGGAGAGTTAATATTTCTTGGTCTTGGTGAAAATTTCTTGTGCGCCTGTAAAACTTGGATGGAGGGAGTATATCTCTCCGCCATGTACCGCATCGGCTTCATCACGAGCAACTTGATCATCTTCGCCAACATGCGGCCTGCCCAAGCTGCTAGCATCTCCCGTAGCAAGGGTGGATGCATGACCTTGCACAGCTTCTAGTGAGCATGGTTGCACAAGCAGGACACACTCGTACCCACGGTGCTGGCACCCTTGCACAAAGCCCTTCCATGCAACAGTACGCAGTAATGTCTTCAACTCCCATCTGATGTCCGTGGGAGACCGGCTCCAAGCGAGTGAAAAAATGAGGTAGCAGGGCGGTGGCGGCTGAGCGTGCTGACTTAAACCCCCTGTTGCCCAGACGTTGGATGACTGAAACTCTAGTCGCCCAACCTTACAACGACTAAGACTCCAGTCGCCCAACGCTCGGGAGACAACAATAATTCGCCTAACCGTTGCCATATTCCCCACGTGTCGCCTCCCAGTTAAACGATTGGCTCCAGTCGCCCCCCCCATTGGGCGACTGGAGCCTATTTTGCAAAAAAATCATGTGGGTATATTTCTGTAATTTTGAATAAAAAATAGATTATTCATACAAAAAATTCGAGACATCTAGGGTTTTTTTCTAGGTTTTTGGTCTTATCTCTTCCTTACATCCCCTTTATCTTGGCACACAAATAACTCAATCTCTAACTCCCCTGCTGACTCTTCCAGGAAACAACTCCCTCTCTAAAAATCTGCGTATCTCATTTTCACGTATCCTATTTTTGCTAATTACGCGTAGGTCCTTAAGAGAGATATTTTTTGAATATTACAAAACTTGCAAGGTGGTTTTGTTTTGGGTTGTGGGTTATGGCGGTGTCTGTGCACTGTTAGTTATGGGGTTTTCATGCAAATATGAGTCATGGTGTGCCCATGCATAATTTGATTTACTAATAAGAGTCAAGTGCATATCATTTGTGTTCGGATTGAGTTCTTATTCTTTGGTGTGATGTGTTGTAATTATCACAGACTGTTTTACAAGCGTGACTAGGTACCATCTGTGATACATAACTATTACATATGATTTTTACTATAACCATCGGTGATAGTTCATAGACGGTTCTTACTAATAACCGTCTATGATAATAGAAGTCATCACAAACGAGTCTTACTAATAACCGTATGTGATAGTTCACAGACGGTTATTAATATGAATTGTCTGTTATAATTATCTATCACAGATGCTTCGTAGTTGGACGTGTCTAGGTTACGCCGCATTATTACATGTGTAGTCAGCGGCCAGACACGGGGCTTTGACAGATCTATCTTCATTACGCAGCATTGAAGGAGGCGACCGGCTTTGGGGAATTTGGTGAAAGCATACCACTTGTAGATTGATTTGTTCTTGGAGATTGGATGTTAGTATTTGCTTATAATTATATGCCTCGTAATAGAGAGATGATAGCTAGGTTTAGATCTAGGTAGCTTTTTGGTAGTTTGCTCCAATTTAAAAAATAGATCACTACTCGTAGTTTACTTTATTATATTCTTGTTTGATATATATTATTGCTTCATGAATAGTACGTGGCTAGCTACTTATAATTTAGATATGGACAATTACTTCAATATATTCTTACTTGATATATATATATATATATATATATATATATATATATATATATATATATATATATATATATATATATATATATATATATATATATATATATATATATATATATATATATATATATATATATATATATATATATATATTGCTCTAATTTGACACTAATTTGTTACATGCGTAGTATAAATGGACTGAAACTGGATGTATGTTGAGAACCGTGTAAGTGAAGAGTACATTAATAGCGTATCTGCTTTTAGAAGAGCGGCCATGCATTGCTTGCGATAATCTGAAGATGTTTACCAACTCAGTGTAGATCAAAGCTTACTTGATTCGAAGGGGTTTCAAAAAGGGGTATAAATGTTAGACCAGTCACGGTGAAGAAAAGATTATACAGGAAGGTAGTTATAATATCATCGAGGAAGACAACGATATGCCAGTTGTAGACTGTGCTTTCGATGAGGATAAGTCACATGATAACAATTTAGATCAAATGCTATGCGATGTAGAAGGGAACTATAGTGAAAAAGAGTTTAGTAAATTCGAGGGCTTGATAGAGGATTCAGAGAAACCTTTGTTCCCAAGCTGCAAACCACAATACACAAGGTTGTCATCCATTCTTGAACTGCTAAATTTGAAGGCACGCAATGGTTGGTCCGACAAGAGTTTCATGGCATTGTTAGGTCTCCTAGCAAATATCCTTTCAGAGGAAAATGTGTTGCTGAGAACCACTTACCAAGTCAAGAAGATTCTTTGTCCATTGGGAATGGAAGTAGAAAGAATACATGCATGTTTGAATGATTATATCCTCTACCGTAAATAGTATGCAAACTTACATGTTTGTCCAGTGTGCAAAGCATCTCGATACAAGCGTAAAAATGACTCCGATGACAGCGACGGCATCAAGGTAAAGCAAGGATCTCCTTCTAAGATGTTATGGTATCTGCCTGTAATTTTCCATTTGAAGCATTTATTTGCAAACCGAAAGATGCAAGATTGATGCGTTGGCACTCGGAGCAGTATAAGGAAGATGGAATAATAAGACACACTACTGATTCTGCCCAGTTAAGGAACATCGATAGGATGTTTGTAGACTTCAGTGAGGAACTGAGGAATATAAGGTTTGGGTTGAGTATAGATGGAATGAATCATTTCGGTAATATGAGCAGCCGATATAGCACCTGGCTCTTGAGTATAGGTGTATAAAGCGTAAGTACATTTTGATGTCACTACTTAAAGGGCCAAAGCAACCTGGAAACGATATTGATATGTACCTAGCACCATTGGTAGTAGATCTTGTGATACTGTGGAATGAAGGGGTACAGGTGTGGGATACAGACAAACGAGAGAACTTTACTCTACGTGCCATGTTGTTCTGCGCCATCAATAATTTTCCTACCCTAGTAACCTGTCGGGGTTGAGTACAAAAGGAGCCAAAGTCTGTCCATACTACTTAGATTATACCGAGAGTGTGTAGTTGAACAACTCGTGCAAAACTGTGTACATGCGTCACCGTAGGTTCCTTCCAAGGTATCAGCCATACCGTAAGATGAAAAAATAATTTGACGGGAAAAAAAGAGGATGACTCAACACCAAGGCCATTTAGCACGAAAGAGGTCTACGATATGGTCAAGAATATCGATGTTATGCTCGGAAAAGAACGTAAGTTGAGGACCCGTCAAAAGAACATGTGGAAGAAGAGGTTAATATTTTAGGATTTGCGTTATTGGGAGCACTTAGAAGTTTGCAATTACATAGATGTATTGCACGTAGAGAAGAATGTACATGATAGCTTGATTGGTCTCTTACTGGATATTCGCGACAAAACAAAGGGCCAACATACGGCATGACTTGGTTGCTATAAACATCAGGACCGAGTTAGCACCGATAGAGATCGATAAAGGCTGGATGTACCTTCCCCCAGCTTGCTACACTCTAAGTTTGAGAGAACTGAACTGTGCCAGTGCTTACATGGTATGAAAGTTCAATCCGGTCACTCCACCAGCATGAAAAATCTTATTTCCATGAAGATTTGAAATTAATTGGTAGAAGTCTCATGACTGTCATGTGCTAATGACACAATTGCTTCTTGTTGCAATTAAAAGTATTTTACCGAACAAGGTTCAAGTGACAATCATGTGGCTATGTTATTTCTTTAACGCAATTGCTTAGAAGGTTATTGATCCCGATAGACTAGATGCTCTACAGACCGAGGTGGTAATGACTCTATGTCATCTTGAGATGTATTTCTCTCTGTTATTTTTCAATATCATGGTCCATCTTATTGTCCACCTTGTGAAAGAGATAAAGATATGTGGCCCTGTGTTTCTACGTTATATGTACCCGTTTGAGAGGTAATGGGAATTCTCAAGTCCTATTTACGCAATTGATCTCGGCCGGAGGGTAGCATCATCGAAGGTTATGTAACCGAAGAGGTCATTAAGTTCTGCATCAATTACATGGCTCAGGTCAAACCGATAGGAGTACCTCTTTCTTGTCACGAGGGGAGGCTAGAGGGTGTCAGGACCATTGAAAGGAAAGTAATAACTCTAGATCTGGATACGTACGCTCAAGCTTATTTCACAGTCTTGCAACACATAACTAAAGTGTCTCTGTATATTAAAGAGCATAACGACATGCAATGCCAAAAGAATCCAGCCAGTCAGAGGCTTGGGTCATGAGGTAGTACAACCGTCGATTCAACGAACGGTTGAGGGTGCGATTCACTGCGAGGTCATTAAGTGAAATGTTGCAGTGGTTGGCAAAAGGGCCAAATTTTACAATTGTGATATGGCAAGGATACGACATTAATGGGTACACATTTTATACAACAGATTAGGATAGAAAGATCACAGTATAGAAATCAGGTGTCCATATAGATGCATTTCATGTGCACTTCTGTACTGTTGGCCCAAGCTCGTACTACAGGCTTGTAAAGGAGATTTGGGAGCTGAGCTACGTAATTTTCTTTCAAGATCTCTCTATTTTGGTGCCATTGGGTCCAACTCCCACAAGGTGTAAAGGTCAACAAGTACGGCGTCACTACTGTGGACTTCGAATGTGTAGGATACAAAGATGAACTATTCGTACTCATGAGGCAAGTTGTTTAAGTTTTGTATGTAATCGACTTGGCAAGTAAGAAGGGCCACATAGTTCTTCATGGAAAAAGAAGCATTGTCAGAGTTGAGAATATCATGGATAAGGAAGAGTACAATCAAATTAACGAGTTACCTCCATTCGGAAACGGCATCAGGCTAGAGGAAGAACAAGGTGATGAAGCAAGCTATATATGTATCGATCATTATGAAGAGTTTTATTTAAAAGGAAATAGCTAAGTGTAATAATTCCACATGGTGAATACCTATGTGAAAATTATTGCAATGTAATTATAAGAAGCTCGACATGCAATTATGGAACTATTCCATTGTAATTGATTTAATAATTAGAAATAATTACATCTATGATTGTATATGGTAGCATTTCTTGATGTTAGCTAAAAAATAGGATTTGTTGTAGATAGCGAAGGAACTATCACAGGCAGTTTTGTGGAACAAATCGTCTATGATATATGTATCACAGACGGTTCCAAGATAGAATCGTCTGTGATATGTAGCATATCACAGATAGTTACATTATAAAACCATCTGTAATATGTAGTAAATCATAGACGGTTCCATTATAAAACCATCTGTGATATTATTATTACAGACGATTCTTTAATAGAACCATCTATGATAGTTCTTCCATAAATAGCACCCTTGCTAGGTTTTGTGCTCTCAGTCCTCACTCGCCGCCTCTCCTCTCAACACCACCTCTCCTTCCCGACGCTGCCTTTCCTCCCGACACCACCTCTCCCTCCCAACTCCGCCTCTCCTCCCAACGCCGCCTCTTCCTCCTGATGCTGCCTCACCTCCCTATCGCCTCTCCTCCCAAAGGTATGGATCCCAAATCCCACTTCTTTTAGGAGGTAGATCATGGTGAGTTTGGACATTCTCTCCTCCCTACATGCTGCTACTACATCAAATGATTGCATTAGACTGCTATAAATGTTTGTGGGTATGGTTTAATGCTCAATTATGATAGTTGTCTATTATTGAAATTGAGATGATAAACTAGTTTAGATCTAGGCTCTTTCAAGTGGTGCTTGTTGCTGTCATTTGCTAGCAATTGTCACCTGTACCGATTCCTTTCAGTCATATGGTTTCTAATAGATTCAGTACTATCTAGCTTGTTCTTAGCATATTTTGTAGAAGATCCTGCTATGTTTAAGGTCATGTGATCTTGTTTATTATATGTTGATCAAGTTTCAATGGTTGGTAGAAGTAATGTTAATTTGAGAATTGGTCTTTTGGTGTTGTCCTATTAATTCACAGTAAATTGATTACCTGAGTGTTGACAGGTTGCTATGAATTTTCACTGAAGCATAATTTTAAGAGCTCAAATTCTAAACTTTAGTTGTCATTTCTTAATTCATGAAAAGTATAGACAAAGTATCAAGAAGGCCAAGAATTAATCTTGAGCAACTCTACCTCTGAGAGCAATAATTATCATTAAAACATGAGCAACTCTAACTCTTAATTGAATCCTTGAACTATGGATGGTATCTATTCCCTCATTAAAGGGACATATGCAATTAATAGTTGTTTTCATTTAGGGAATGTATTTGTATTTATTCATTTTCTTTTCCTGGTACCCATGGTACCATTTTTTATCAATTTTAGTGATTTTGCTGCGATGCGGATGAAGTCGGAGTAGTAGTTGTACAAGAGGAATACTACAGCACTAAACACTTGGCTTGAATAGGCATGAAGCAAATTAATTTGCTTCATGCCCTTTCAAGTCTAAGTGTATGGTGCTTTAATGTTCATCATTAGCTTCATACTAGAGTCTTGCAAAGAGACATTGTAGCAATAGTATATGTCGTCAAATGTTCTTATTTCTCGACAGCAGTACTCTGTGATTCACTTTGTTTACACTCATAGCTCACTATAATTAGCTTTTTTTGTAAGAGAGATGACACCCGCACAGCCATCATCGTCGCCATCGACATCATCGAATGGGTCTGATGCTCCGAAGACCAGGGTAACTAAGTATGGCAGAGGAGTATCGAAAAGGCCAGAGAGCCGAATGACCATTATGGAGGTCTCTCCGGATGGAGTTCCTCTACAACCAAAGAAAGCAGCAGCGGCATTCTAGACTACCTATGGGATAATTGGGAGGCAACGGGTCCTCATCACTGCAGCAAGCTGAAAATATTTGACAAACGATAAAAAAATAGCTATGGGTGGAAATAATAGATTCGTTCAAGATCCCAATAGAAATCCAGGGACTCCTATGACGACACGCATTCCTCGAGATGGGCAAAGCGTGGAAGACCTTCAAGAGCATGCTTGTCATGTAATACGTGACCAAGGATCGCACACCCTTCACAAGGTATACTTTCTTATCGCCGAAAGCATGAGAGACCTTTGTGCAGATGAAAACGATGACCGAATTTTAATAGTAAAGTGTGGCGCACAAGTCTCTCTAGGCAAAAAACACTAACCCCCACAAACTCGGCACCGCTGGGTATGTGGGTAAAATCCTGCTACGGAGTATGCAGGACGAGGTCACAATCTGATCGGAGGCCTCCCTGCCATTTGCCGAGATCATAAATGAACGTGCCTGAAATTGGTTAAGAGTGAGGTTATCAACCACGTCTTCGAGTGTCTCCTTTTCAAAAACCCCATAGACGAGAAAATATACCAACGTCTGGTAAAATATATTAAACTATCTAGTTATTAATAGGTCCATAACTTCATGGGGCTGAAAATAACATGATTGCCTCTTACAGCAAGTATTGACTACTGAGTCTTCCCAAGGCTCCTTTGAAGCAGACAAGGAGAGAGATATACTATCCATGGCCTTATGAAACAAAGAGCACCTAGGTCGCACACGAAGCCTCGGGGTTTACATACTTGGAGGCACAGATTCTCAAACAACTCTGAGACGTATAGGAGAAGAAAAAGATCTAAATCTTAGCGCGTGGAATGTATGAAACAGGATATTGATGCAAAACTTCAGGAGATAACTATCTCACTTCGAACAGAGATAGATTCATTGAGGGAAGAACTAAGAGAAGTCCGCAACCACTCACAAGCCACCCCCATTATTGCGGTATTAAGTCCCCCTCAACGTTGGAGTAGCTACGCGTCCATGCCAATTTTTTAATATAGTGATGCCCACTTACCTATCGATGACATCCAGGTAATGCACCTCTCCAAAATGCTATATAGATAGACTTGGTGGACGCCTTAGCTCATCGTATATCATTATGTAGAAGCCCACACCATGCATCCTCAGAGTCAGGTTTGTTGGCTCCATTCCCGATGACGCAGGGCAAGGGATGACGTATCCATGCCTACCAAGGACGCTGGTACACAGTGCCCAATTAGGGATCGATTTTGTGAAAGTCTAGGTGGACATAATTAATGATGTTTTCAAGGTCGTCCTTCTTGAGAAGCCTCCAATAAAGAGATCATGACACTAAGGGATGCTATCCACACATTCATCCAGTGGCCCAAGAGAGACATCGCCCTAGACCCTTCCATACCGCGATTTCCACATGACCATCCCTCTCAAACAGAACCCTCTATGATTTCACCTCAAGCTCCATTTCAAAGACCATCGCATCGGCTCCCGTGGAGACGACGATGAAGATATATCGCAAACAAGACACTAAGGCCCAACTGAAGAATATTAAGGTGCCTCCTAGGCCCTAGAAGTTCAAGTTTGGAGTGTTGTTGGTCCCCGAGTCATAATTATCTAGCATTGGACTAGTTTGCAGGACCTTGCATTCCTGGTACATGCAGAGATCCAACAGGAAGCCAAACCACCACAGTGGATTCACCGTGAGATACATGGAGGTGCATTTCTTCAACGACTCAGGCTACTTCGTCATGACCTTCGATTACTTATTCTTACTATTCAACCTCGACGAACTCAATGCCTCACTTCTACGATGCTGGACATTGTAAGTGTACTGTACAATCAAGTTCTACACTCACATAATACCAATAAATATCATAACTCATTGTTTATGTATGGAGCCATGATCCTTCAAGTCCGGTGATAATGACAACCCATGGGTTTTCTCGAACCACACTTGGTCTCTGAGCAATGCATTAAGGACAACACATCCTTTGTCCAATTACATAACGAAGGAATTGCTTGCTCAGAGTGACAAGGACTGCATCATGGTAACTTTCAACCAGGGATAAGTGCTTCACTAGTTGCTATACAAGTTTCATTTGTATTTTATACGCAATATGAACTTAGGATTAACCACTATGGTGACATACATGACTAGGGTTCACTATATTCTAATCATGATTGTACCAAAGTGGAGCAAGATAATATACCTTGATTCCTTACTTCAGGGCAACCATGACTTCACCTTTGTACAACAAACAATTGATAGATAAACTTATTTCCTCCATAGATAACTCTATTGTAGTCTTTCATTCATTTGCAATGTCTGAGGCTAAACTTTTGGAATCATGTAGGGTGTTCAACGTTTATGTTGCCTAGAGAGGGAGACACAAGGAATCCAGCATCACACTATGACACAGGACGTAATTTATGGTACCCACTACAGCACAACAATCCTGTATCACACTTCATAATCATGCCTCTAGAACTGACTGTGATATGTCTGCTATCACAGACGGTTTGAGGCATTACCGGTCTGTGATATGTAAGATATCACAGACAACTATTTTTAATAACCGTTTGTGATAGCAGACATATCACAGATGATTACTTTGAAAAATCGTTTGTGTTGTAACTTATCATAGATGGTTTGAGAGTCATCTGTAATAACCACCTGTTATCACAGACACATAAATTCAGATGGTTCAGAAACCGTCTATGATGACGGTTTTAAACCGTATGTAATGACCCTTTCTGTAGTAGTGTGAGAAGAAAAACAACGCTAACATTTTAGAACTTGAGATATTAGGGTTAGGGTTTTTCTTGTGTTGGAGTTTTTTATGTGTGTGCATGTGCTCTAAGGCTAGAGCTCCACCATCCTGAGGAAGTGGTTATAAAATATTCCTCTCCAAGTGAAATGAATGTCCAAGTCAGTTGTGCCATGTATCATTCCTTATTATTTTGATTTCCTTAGCTTTGTTGTTTGAATTTTTGTTTTCTTGATCTTTTCTGATGTCAAGAATGTGTAAGAGGTGAATATGTCTATTGGATATTAGATCCAATCTATCAAAACACCTTCTAGGGGAAGTTCTTAAATTTGACCCGTTTTCTTTAAGAGAGAGGTAATTTGGAATTTTGCTCTTGTGAGTATTTTGGCTTGAATTCGTGTTGTGATCTAGTTTACTATAATATGTGAGAACTCATCCAAGATCATCAAAGACATTTGAGCAAGAGCAGATGAAGATTTCTCTCTTTTACCTAGTTTTGATGCAACTCTCCTTGATTTGGATAAAGGTTAGAATTTTTGCATTGACCTTCATCGTCCATGATTGGAATAGGTTTCTGACATCCTAAGAAAGGTTTATACCAAGTTTCACTACTTTGGATCAATGGTTTCATAGTTGACTTTTTTCTTGGATTATGTGCAGTGTTGTTTTCACTGTTCTCTTGGCGAGCTATCAGACCTCAAGGAACCAAGCGGTCTAACCAGCGCCTCAGGCGGTCCAACCGCTAAGCGGTCAAACCAGTGCCACTAGTGGTCCAACTACAAAGCGGTCAAACCGGATTGTTGCCGATGGTCAAAACGATTAAGACAAAGAGTCTCGGTAAATTTTGTCTCTTGGCTTAGTGAGCTTATGAGCTTGTGTTTTTGCTACGTGTTGTTGTCGATATTTAAGAGAATATTTTGAAAGAGTTATTCACCCTCTCTGACTTGCTAAACCCGATACTACAATTGGTATTAGAGTTCGGTTGGCTCTTCTTCATAGATTTTAATAGTCCTTTAAGCAATGGTGTCGAAGAGGTATCACAACAAGCATCCTGTCTTTGATAGGGTCACTATACCTATTAGCATACAAGGATGGGGATGTACATCGAAGCCAAGGTCTATCCATTTGGAACAAAGTGAGAAGTTCCTTTGTTGTGTCTATCGATGACATGATCCTCAATGTTGTCTAGTCAGTTAGGTTGAAGCAAAAGCTAAGACATGCAATTTCTTGATCCAAGTCCTACGGAGAAATAAGTTCAATTGGGTGACTCATCTTACATCTGCACATGAGATCTAGACTACCATATCTAATTACCATGAGGGAACGTTAAAAACTAAGAAAGTCTATAAGACCAGTTCAAGAAGGACTACTAGAAGCTAGAGATGAAACCTGGAAAGAATATCAATTCCTTCTCTAGTAGATTCCACAAGATCCTGAATGATATGAGGTCTGAGCGAGTCACTTATCAAGATGCCGACAACAGAGCTCGTGGTTTTAGTGGCCTTGACATGAGTGTTTGGAAAATAAAAACCACATCCATCAGTGACAAGGTGGACTTGGTAACTATGACAGTTGATAAGTTGTTTTCTCAACTTAAGACCTATGAGATCTCATAGTCAAGAAGTCCAAAAGTCCAAAGCGATGGTTTTTCTTGTGAGAATGCTTCTTTTGGATTTTCCTTGTCTACTTTCAGAGCCACGAGCGATGAGTGACTTAAGAGCCTTTCCATTGATGATCTAACCTGTGCCTATCACAAAGTAAGAAAACGTAGGAGAGGTAGTCCAATTATGTGCTTCGAGTGTTGTGAGGTGTGTCATTTTTGTGCTAGATGTCCTAACTTTGAGAACAAGTATGGTGATGATTGTGGGATGAAGCTAGGATTACAAGAAGTACTATAAAAAAACCTCGTCGATTCACGAAGCACGATGAAGCACTCAAGAAGGCAGCTCTTGCAATGTACACTTCCCTCACTGGTCAACAACTGAGCGACGTTGATCCTTCAAATGATGAGAAGGAGAAGATAGAGAAGAAGAATGTTAACTTCATCAGTACGTACTTTATGGCCACAAGTGAGGATGATCACAATAGCGAGCTCGACATGGATAGTCCATACATCGGGCATGATGAGGTAAATCCCTATGATGCACTCATGCTTTGATATGATAAAGTTGTAGAAGATCACTTGAAGCAAATTGAGTACATGAAACATGTCATGAAAAGAAATAGCAAGCTAAAATCCAATAATAAGTTTCTAAACTTGCAAATTGATAGGCTTAGATTTCCTATTCTTGGTTATGACAATTGTGATACTTGCCTTCCTCTACATGCTAAAATTGAAAGATTGAGATCATGTAGTCATCTTTGCTAGGACAACTAGAAAATGCTAGAGCTAAAATTATTATCATTAAGACTAGTCTATGCTCTAGTTGCTTAGAAGCTAGTGACATTTTTAGAGCTAGTGTTTTGCCATGGTTGAATTATGATGAATTGAAAAGGAAACTTGCTACGCAAACTGAAAATTTGATATAATTCAATCCTGAATATTCTTCTACTCGAGTTTTGGAAAGAAAAATTGAAAGATTTTACTGACAAGCTTAATTGTGCTAGAGCTGAACCTTGTGACACTTGTCCTAAGCTCACTTCTAAAATTGAAGGTCTCACTAAAATCTTGCAAGAAAACGTGATAAAGAAACTCTTCCTCTGTTTATGATCCCATAACTTGTGTATTGTGTGCTGAAATTAGACATGATTTGGATTATATGCATGAAACGTTAAGAGTTAAATTTGATGAATAGTTGCATAGAATCGAGAATGTATCTTGTGTGTCTTATAAGGCTTTAAAGCTAGACATGGTTATGCATAACGAGAGATACGCTAGAGCTATTAAGAACCTAAACATGATTATAGATTAATCCAAGGAAAATGATTATTTATGGAAAATAAGATATTCTCTAGTGGAAAAAAGAACCTAAACATGATTATAGATTAATCCAATGTTAGCAAAACCAATAGAGATTTAGGGTTCAATCACTATAAGCATTCCAAGAGTCATCCTCCTAATGTTATGAGAGTAGTTGAGAGTGGGAAGATAAAGGTTGCCCCTCCTGAGCCTATCAAGATTGTGTTTAAGTCTACAGCATTTGTCCAGAGCCCTTCAAAGGATGTAGGTTCTTCTATTTTATCAGGTAAGACCCCTCAAAAGGTCAAATACCATTGCACCTTTTATGAGAAGGATGGCCATATCGTAGAGTTTTGCTTTATGTAGGCCAAAAAACTGTGTTGTGACTGTACTGAGCCTTGAAGAGTTGTTAGGATTAGTCTCATATAACTAGTGTCTCTCGAATGGCCTCTAGATCTCGATTTGTAGATGGGTTCTTTGATTTATTTGGTGGCTTTAGAGAGCAACGTGATTCTAAGTTTCAGCAAGGTAGGTTTAGATCCAGAGTTGCCCCTAGACAAGATTTCCATTGTTTTGATCCACGGCGAGGATTTAAGAGGCGTATTGGTAGCTCTATGATGCATTTCATGCTAACCCTTTGGAGCTTCTTGTGTAAGTCATGTGCCTTAGTACTAGATACCTCGTTCTTATTTTACTAATCTCAGTACCGCGCAAAGACTTCTTCTGTCTATTTAATGTAGGTTTTTCATGTGAGGAGGAGATCATGTGGATCATATCAGTTTCTTTGGGTCTCCTACATCACTTTAGGCATCCGATGATGAATTTCACTTCTCAGGATGCATCTTGCCCCAACTTCGACTACATTGACTATATCTTACCTCCAAGTGGTGTGACGCATGTTCTTAATTAAGTTTTGTCAATTCTCTGCTTCTATATTTATTATTGCATAGCGTTTGGGAGGATCATGGTTTTTTTAGGTCAGTTCAAGGTGTTGTGAGTCACACCTTCTATCCTGTATCTTTCTTCGTCATTTCTCTTCTTTTCTAAGTTCTCTAGGATTGCTTACCCTATTTAGGCTGAATTTGCTTCTTTTTTCACTAACGTCTAGTAGTGGGGATAGCTAGTGTGGTTAATTCGCTCCCTACGAGTGTGTTTTCCTTGAGTTAGAGACCATTTAGTGTAGAGGATTTCCCTTCTTGCAAAATTTTTTCTTTTTCTTGCTTTTAGCTCTTCTTTCTTTTCCAAGTGGCTCTTGTAGTTAGGGAAAGTTTTAGTTCTTAGTGCCTTTTTGCATCATTCATACATGGCATTACATTGTAACTTATGCATTTTAGATATTAGTTTTGACTATTACTCTTTTGTGATATAATCTTAACTTATATTACTCTTTGCTATATTATGTCTAGTTAGTTGGCTTTGTCATAGTCTTGTATGTATGATTATATCTTTGTCATACTAGTTTAATTTGCCAACTTAAAGATAATCTTACAATTTGTATCATTTTTTATAATTGGTATATTTTAAGTTTGCCAATATGTATCTTTTGATTAGTTATTCTTTATTGATCCTTTTATGATATATGACATATCAAAAATACTCTATTGAATCTGGAACAAAAAAATTCAATTTGAATCGATTCAACTTTTGGTGAAACTCCAAAAATTCAAGTTCAAATAAGATGAGATTTTTCACACACCTTGCTTGAGGTCTCGGGGCCCTATTCCATCTAGGAATTGCATAAATACTCATCAAAGTTCAGGCATTTCTTAAAAATGAGCAAGGTTACACCAAAACCAGGCAAAAACCGAAAACTTGGAATACAACTTGCTCGTAGGTAGATAATGGCCAAGAAGACTCTTGATGTATTCTCATATGTCACAGCAAGAAAGAAATCTCAAAGATTTGTGGTAAAATCACTATCAAGAAATCTCTCAAAAAGATCAAATCCAAATAAAATTAGGCAATTTCAAGAATCTACAAGACATGATGGCTATATGGATATGGATTAATCTCTATGAGTCATCTCCATTACTTACACGTTCTTAGTATACAGCAAAATCATGAAGGAGCAGAGAGAAGATCAAAATTAACAAGATCAAGAGCAAATCAACAAAAACAAGAGGACTCCATGAGAGATAAATAAAGTTGATCTATTGCTACTTAAGGATAAAGATTTTACAACCACCTACCTAGAGTACAAGAGAGCACATCACAACACTCACACTTCTCAAATCCTAACCCTTTTGCCCTTGCTAGAATGAGAAATAGTTAGATGGTTAAGTAGCAAGTCTCCATTTAACCCTATTAAATAGATGAGTCAATCAGCTCACATCTAACCTTAATGGATATTATCCAATAGCACATATCGAGAATACTTGTTAACCCCACATAATACGGGGTTTACTCACACACTACGCTAATGCATGTTTTTCAAAGCACATAAGTTTAAATCCGCTAAGTTTTTAGTCTTTGATCCAACTTAATTTCCTCATCTTCTCATTAATCTAAATCATTTTCTCAAACGCCACAGTTTTGATCTAAGATAGTTTTCGATATTTTGACTTACTAAAATATAGTCCGGTGTATTGGCACTGAACACGCAATTAGCGCGTGACTCGTTAGACGCATATTAAGTGTACTTCGACTCCATACGGGACACGGAGTTTGCTACGAGTTTGAATGAAAGATAGTGCAATCTGTAGCTGGAGTCACTTACACTTGCAATTTACAATTACAATGTGTGCAGTGTGCTATGTATCTTTTTTTTTTTTTGAGAGACACTGTGCTATGTATCAGTTTTGATGCTTGTTGTCCGTTCGCTTCAAAAGAATGCTTCTTTGTCCTACTGACACACTAACAAGTCGCACAACGCACTACGCTGGGCATCATCTCGCCAGGCGTTCGAGGGCTGCGAGGACACCTCCAAGAACTGGGTGCTGAGCGTGACTTCCCTATCCGGCGCACTCAGCAGCACCACACGAGCTTACCTCGACGGAACGCAGTGAATACCCCAGGCCGTCCAATCGTCCCCTCACGCAACCAAAATCTTCAACGCCTTTCACCCTTTTTACACGGCTCTGATCCCATCCCCTGCTCAAATAATGGCAAGCGTGTAACGTACGTGCATGCCCGGCCAGAAGACGGCAAGTCTCTCAAGCCCGTCTGCCTGCTCCAGATCTTGCCGGGTGGGCTGCATCCTGCACCACTGGCTCGACGTCCCGTGGCTCAAGCGCTACTACGGCTTCGGCTTCGACCACCTCGGCATGTCGTGGCCGGCGTGTCGGGCCTCGCCGACCTGCTCGCCGGCTCCGCGGGGCCGTTCGCCACGGGCGACTGGATCCTGCCCGACCAGCATTTTCACGTGATGGATGACCGACTTGGGATTCTGCGATTGTTTCACCGATCCGGTTGACGTGTAAGAATATTCTCCGAGTCAGTGGCGGACCCAGGAAAAAATTATAGCTAGGGCGAAGTCACACCGGCGGACTCAGAAAAAAAATTAGGTTGGCTAAAGTCGGAAGCGTGAAATAAACAGTAGTATCCAAAAATAAAACAATCAATGATCAAACTGTATTGCAATCACACTAATAAAAGTATGTGACACGAAATAGAAACAACTACAATTCGCATGTTAACATCATAACATGTGTAGATAACGTAAGGACAATGAAAAATACCTCACTAATGAAGCTTAATCCACAATTGTAGATGAACAGTAAAAGAAACAACCTGTCAATTATGAAAGAGATAAATCAGTAGTGTCACAATTCGATAATAGAATATAAAAGATGCAATAGAAAAGAAGACAAAAAATATACCAGTAAATAACTAAGTACGTCTAGGAGAACGAGGCATTTTCATTCTTCGAGTTTTCATGTCTTGAAATCGTTTCTTGATTTTTTCACGATCAAGTCCTTTGAATATCTCTCGCTCGATATAGCACACCATCAAGTCATTAAGCCAATCATCGGACATCTTATTACGCAAATCGGTCTTGATAATATTCATAGCCGAGAAGGCTCTTTCAACCGATGCTGTCGCCACCGGTAGTAGCAATGCTAACTCGATGAGGCGGTAGACCAATGGAAATGCAATATGCCTTTCAGTTTCAACCAACTTCACGGCCAGACTTCCAATATCATGACAAGTAACAAAGTCATCAATTCTTCGCACATGAAGAATGAAGGTTTCAAGTTGATCCTTGATAGCCGCACGATCAGAAATAGAGAAATCTTCGTCATAGATATCCGCAAGTCGAGCAATTTTATCCACATTGAATTTTGAAAAGGAGTCTCTTGGATCAAGACAAGAAAAACATACAAGTAACTCCGAAGATACCTCATTGAAGCGATGATCCATCTCAGTGATAATAGCATCAATGGCAGCAAAGAAAGTATCAACACGATAATGATGGTCTTGAGTGACTGTGATCCCACCTTTCCTTGATCGGCCCTCATATTTGAAGCTCCGTCGTACCCCTGCCCTCGGAGTCTAGCAATAGGTAAACCATGTGCACCAAGCATCCCAATCAAAGCTCTCTTCAATGCATCTGATGTTACCTCTGTGACATGTTGGACACCCAAAAATCTTTCTATGACCTTGCCTTTGTTGTTCACAAATCTGAACGACAAATGACACAATTAGTTGAGTATAACAATGCAAAAATAATAATAGAATACAATGCTAATATTCACTAACCTCACAATTACAGCCATTTGTTCTTTGATTGATATATCACGAGATTCATCAATAAGAATTGAGAAAAGACCATTCCCAATCTCTTCCTTTATCACTTTGGTGACCTCTTGCGCACAACATTTTGCAAGTTGCTTTTGAATCTTTGGACAAGTCATCTGGGCATTCGCAGGACATAACTCATCAAATGCAAGCTTGACTTCCTCCTTCCTTTCTTTTTACCAATCAATCATCTCTAGAAAATTGCCCTTGTTTAAGGAAGAAGAAGATTCATCGTGTCCACGAAATGACTGACCTTGTCTTAGGAGAAAACTTGCACAATCTAAAGATGCAGTCACACGAATTTCATATTTTATTTCTGATTCCTTGCTATAAGACATAATCTTATGTGACACACTCGACCTTTGATTCTTAAATTCGTCACATGCTTTCCTTGCATTATTGTGAATACTACTAACCCCACCAACATGATCAGCATATGATTTGTATTGATTCTTCCAATTGCTATACCCTATTTTGGTGAAAACATCATGACCAAATTGTTCATGTAAAGGGTCGTGCTTGAAAAGGAAGCAATAAAAGCAATAGGCCGCATCTTTTGCTACACTATATTCCAACCAATCGTGCTTTTTGTACCATGATTCACGAAAGGCTCTAAGATCTTTTCCATATGTTTTACGAGGGTAATTATGGCCAATTGGTTGAGTAGGGCCCTTCAACAAATAAGCTCTCCTCACTTGATCTCTAATGTCGGGATGAAAATCATCAAGTGGTATACGAAGTCCCGGATCAGCAATGATGTGATCCGGGTTGAATTCCTTAATACCTTCATTCATTTGTTGCCGTTGTTCAGCTGCAGTCTCTTGCTCTTGTGGTCGTTGTTGTGCTTGGACTTGGTTCGATTGGACTTCAAGTTGAGATTGTACATGTGCGGCCACCGTTCCGCTTTCCTTGGTACTTCTGCTTGACACTTTGCTAAAATAGCTATTCAAATCCTTTCTATTCATTTTGAATTTGAACAAGTCTCAGATCACTGTTTCTAAAGAGGTAAAAATATTAGCACCCTCATTTTGATAAACTAGTTCACATATTCGACAATACAATCTACATAAAAATTTTATAAGCTATCAAAAATAATACTCAAATACACAAATCTGAAATCTAGAATAAATAGAATTTATTGCACGGTTACATCTTTATAAAATAGAAACTATAGTCTATAAAAATACTTAATGCTCAAATAACAAATCAGTAAATTACCTCACTGTTCACTCAAGCCTCACTGCCTCAGCCCTCAGCCGAATCCCCTGGTCCCCAGCGGCCAGCGCCCGGATCCCCACTTCCCCAGCGCCCGGCTCAAATCCCCGGTCCACCGACGCCCCCCAAGTCCCCAACCCCGCTCCTCAAATCCCCTTCTCCACCGGCCCTCAAGTCCCCAGTCCCGCTGGCGGGCTCCCCGCGACCGACCTCCCGAGTCCCGCCCTCCCGGCCTCGCGCCTCCGCCTCCGGCCTCCGCGTCCCGCCTCCCGCCTCGCGCCCGCGGGCTCCCGGCGCCTCGCGCCCCACTGGGCTCCCGCCTCGGCTGCTGGCGGCGCGCGCGCGCGCCGCCCGAGACTCCTCCGCTGGCGCCGCGCGCCGCCGCGTCTTCCTCCGCCTCGCGCGCGCGTCTCGGGATCTAGGGTTAGCTATTCTTCCTTGATTTGGCGTTGGCCCGTGCGCGCGCGGCGTCTGTGTAGTATATCTCGTGCTTTGTTCAATTGTTGGGCCGTGTGTTGCTTGGGCTATCCGCTAATGGACTTGGGCCTTGTGTGCTTGGGCTATCTCGCAAGATGTGCACTGTGCACCCGCGCGCGTCGCTTCGAGTTCCGCCGCGCGGGGAGAAGGGGGTTCGCCGCCGCGGGGTGTTCGGCGGCGAGGAGCTCGGGCGGCCGCCCGGCCTCGCCCGAAGGGTGGGTCCGCCCCTGCTCCGAGTGATAAACTGAGCTCCGTCCTTTTTTATCTAGTCGACGTTCTCATACGAGCATGTGCTTAGTTCGGCATATATAAGCTAGGTTATAGCTTTTTTTCATGCTATAGTTGACTTATTTTGCACTGTAATTCATAATAGCTTTTTAGTATAATTAAATTTAAAAATTTTAAATAGAAAAAATAGATTATCCCATTACGGACAATACAAACGAATGCGGAAAAAATAAAAGCCAAAAAACCAAAAAAAATGAAATTAAGGAATGGTAACCTGAAAATCAAAAGCCTGAAACCAAAATAAGCGAGTAGCGGTGGACATCATAAGATGCCCAAATGTAGAGAAAGGAGGAAGGCCAAGTATATATTGGAAACATTATTTTAATATTAGCATCATTTTGTATGGATAGACCAAAAAATTTGAAAATTTTAAAACTTCCCCTGTTGCATATTGGGTAGTTCGATATATCATACGACTTCGGCGCCAAACTTACTATACGGTAAAGCCGAAGCTGCTATGCCAAACATGAAACAAATGACACAAGTTGCCATTATTACTATCAACCTCGGGTCCTCTAAAAAAACCAAATGCGGGTTAATGCACCAAATGGTCCTTTAACTTCCACGCGAGGCTCAGATTGGCCCTTGACTGTGAAAATGCCCAAAGTAGTCCCCAAAGATTTAATTACATTTGTGATGTGGACATCACTTCTTCGGATACATACAACACTCCTCCACTTAACATTCAAGGACCAATCACTAGAGCTCGCGTCCGACAATTGAATTTATAGGTGAGCTCGTTCCTAAGTACTTCCTTTTGTTCATTCGAGAATAGATTGCTACCTAATGATTTAATTATGATTAGGAACCATGGAGAGGACCTGGAAGTACTTGGAGAAGGGCTACAAGACGCACAAGTCCAGCAAGGGCAGTCGAATCATGTTGGAGGCCCAACTCAAACCGACTTCGAATCCAATTCGGAGTCCAGGACCAGACCGCACTAAAATGGACGCCCAGATCGCATCCGGACTCCGTTTTGGACGTTCCACATATGTATGGAAAGCTGAGAAGACCACCTTTCCAATGGCTTTGGTCCCATGTCAAAATTCCTTCTGAGTCAACGGGAATCGTCGAAACAAGTGGGTGTTCAGAATCTGTCAGGGTGCTGCGCCACCGTCTTTTGGGCCGATCGGCTTTGTATCGTGTTGGAGCCCATTAGGGGCGCGTCCAGGGGTTTTGCATGCCCCTAACTCCTTTATATCCAGCCGCCACCCCCACCATTAGGGTTTGGGTTTTGCTTAGATTAATTCTGTCTTTGAACAGTATCGCCGTTCATCGGTTTGTGAGACCCCAACTTTCGAGTGCTAAATCAATACATCTGCAATTCAGTTGTGTTCTTGCTTGTGTTCTTCGATTCGCAGGCAAGGATTAGCCTTCTTGGCGAGGTCAACCGGCTGCGCACGGTTGATAACCTGAGAAGACGTGGTGCTGCGATTGCGGGGTTCGGAACGTGTCGTTCGGAAGCCGGATCGATTTGTGTCGCGCCTCCACCAAATCGAACATATCCAGAACCTGTTGGAAGATCGGGACCCGTCCCCATCAAGTGGTAATCGAGCTTGGTGTTCCTTCAGTTCGAGAATACCCTACCTTTGTTGTTTTCGTTTCATCCTAGAGTCCAAGAGAAGCCCTACAAAAAATTTTGTAGTCGTAGGTTGTTTCCTGTCCCAGATCTTGTTTAGCCTTTTGCACAATTTAATTTTAGAGTCCGTAGTGTTGAGTTTGTGTCCTTAGTCGAGTTGTGTTGCTGGTTTAGATCGTGTTTTGTTTCCGGTTATCTTGCTTCCGCCACCTCTCATACAAACCCTAGCTGTCATCCATCGCGTATTCCACCCTCTGTTTTTGTTTTCCCACCCATATCCCACCCTCTGATTGAGTCATCCTTTGTGTCTCGTGATCACACAACACCATCCCCCACCTTTCCCCGAGCTTCCGCCACCAATTTCCACCAATTTCCTCCCCACCCGATTTCGTTTCGGCCTCCACAGAAACCATAACTCGGAGTTCTATCTTCAAACGGCCATAACTTTTGCATACGGACTCGAAATCAGGCGATTTTTTTTTTTGAAATTGGGTGAAATTAAATTTTGCATCCGAAACCGACCGACTTAGTCGGGTTTCGGCGATTTTATTTTCCCCAAATTCGGCCTGGAAAGTGCAGTACTCGAGCTCCGAAATTGATTCACCGAATTTCCAGCACATTCTTTATTTTCTGTAGGCCACACCTTACATCAGATTGAATTGAAACTTTGTGTGGTTCCTATTTCTGTGCTCTGCTTTGTGAAAAAAATAACAGAAAAAAAAACAAAAAAAGAAAATTTTGGCACCTAGTTTTGCCTGCGAGCAAAGGCACCTGAGTTCTGTGCCTAAAAAAAAGAAAAAAAAAGAGAGAAAAACCATACAGAGCACAGTTTTAGGTGACAGAGCTTCATTTGTTTTGTGCTTATGCTGAATTAAGTTTCTCATTCCCTGGCCATCTTTGTTGCTGTCTTCGCTTACTTTCTGGCCGTGATTCCTTGTTCATCATATCCTAACACTGATATAGGACACATTTAGGCCAGCAACTAGGACCAGTGCTTTGGACATTTATTCAGCATTACTATCTGTTATTGATTTGTGTTCCACGATATATTTGGCCTTCAAGCTCCATATATCTACTTCGGGATAGCACGTTTTGACCCTTGCAATCGTATCCACGCTCGACATGGTTTCACGAACCACCACCGGTTGTACCACCCATCGCTTTGGTAAGAACACTTGCAAGAGCTTGGTAAGCCACTTCCTTTGCGAGATTCCACCGCCCTTCATTTGTAGTTGATAGGGATAATCCTTTTGTTTTCCTGTGTTTCCACTAACCATGGCGGGAGACGAAGGACATGGGTCACGGTCGATTTCAACGAGTGTGTTAGTCACGGCCAGCTACAAGCTGCGCTCGACAAACAAAATGCTTCACTCGGCGCGAGAATGGACACCATCGTCGCCGCCATTGCCAAGTTGAACACCACGGAAGGCATTGAGCGGGTGGAGCGGCGGTTGGTCGACCTCACCGGTCGGATGGACACATTGGAGGCACGCCGCCACTGCCAATGACGGCCATCGTCGTGATGATGACATAGTGTATGATGCGATGGCAACATTGATCGGCGGGCGACACAAGATGCACGACTACGTCGGCGTCTTCAAAAAACCGACAAGGTATGGGAGGTAATAACCGAACCGACATGGTATGGAAGGTAATAACTGACTCGTCATGGTAACGACGACCCTTTTGCTAAAGTTAAGTTTACCATTCCATCTTTTCTGGTCTTTATGATGCTGAAATATATCTTGATTGGAAGATGACGGTAGAGCAGAAATTTAATTCTCACTTGGTTTCTGAACAACATAGAGTTAGACAAGCTACTAGTGAGTTTAAGGACTTTGCTATTATCCGGTGGAATGAACTAAGTAACATGCGCTACAACCTGATACATGTGAGCGATTTAAAAGAAGATATGCGTAATCGTTTTGTTCCTCCCACATATAAACTTGAATTGAGAAAAAATTGCAGCGCTTAGAACAAGGTGATCGTTCATTCGGGACTATTATGCTGAGCTTCAAAAGGGTATGATGCGTTGTGGGGTTGTTGAGGACACAGAGGATAAGATTTGTCGTTTCTACGGGGTTACTGACGTGAAATTCAGGATATTGTTGATTATAAAGAATTTACTACATCAACCGTGTTCCACCTTGCTATGCTTGCAGAAAAGAATTGCGAGGACGCAAGGAATCAGCGAAGGCACGCACCGAACGACCCTTCTACACGCCGCGAACGACTACATCGGCGGGACGCCCAAGTCTTCTTGAATTTTCGTTCTCCTCCACCACTGTGAACAAGATTGCAGCGGCGCCACCGAAGCCACCTTCAAAAATTCTTTGCGAGTTCCAGCCAAGAGTAGTTCTTCTTCCGTGGCTTCAACGGGTCGCTCCTCCGACATTCGGTGCCATCGCTGCCATGGGCTTGGTCATGTGCGGAAGAATTGCCCTAGCCAGCGGGCATACATCGCCACGAAGATGGAGGCTACATCAGCACGCCGGATGTCGAGGAGGATGATGATGTTGCTGCTGCCTCGGATGACAATGGCGGTGGTGATGACGACTGGTCCTTGGTGGGCGTCCACAGCGACACTACGGAGCTTCATTGTGCAGCGAGTCCTCGGCACAGGTACAACAAACCGACAAGCTTCAACGCCATAATTTGTTTCAGACTTTCTTCGCAATCAAGAACCGGCGCACGTGTTATCATTGATGGAGGAAGCTGCAACAACTTGGTGAGTTCTGATTTGGTCAAGAAGCTTGGCTTGACCACGCGACCACATCCACATCCATACCATATTCGGTGGTTAAATGATTCGAAAAGCTAAGGTAACGCAAACATGCCGAGTCCATTTTTCCATTGGTGGTTATGCGATCATGTTGATTGTGATGTGGTTCCCATGCAAGCATGCTATCTTTTATTGGGTCGACCTTGGGAATTTGATAATGATGCTTTACACCATGGTAGTAGTAACAAATACACTTTTATGCATAAGGAAAGAAAGTTACTTTACGCTTTGACCCGTTGAGATTATAGAGGCCGATAGGGAGAGAGTTGCTGCTGCTAATGATACAAAGGAACATGATAAATCTGAAAAACAGCAAGTAATCCATTTGAAAAATTCTGTTATGCTTGCCACAAAATCAGACCTTGCTGAAATTGATGATGTTCATGATACATGCTATGCTTTTGTGTGCAAAGATGCCTTATTTTCTCTTGATAATATGCCTTGCACTTTGCCTGCTCCTGTCACTAACCTTTTGCAGGAGTTTAGAGATGTTTTCCCTGATGAGATACCTCCAGGACTTCCACCCATTCGAGGGATTGAGCACAGATTGACTTGATTCTGGAGCGAGCTTGCCAAGCGTGCGCCGTCTGGGACCAATCTGAAGAGACTAAGGAGATTCAGCGACAAGTCCAAGATCTTTTGGACCGTGGGTACGTGCGTGAGAGCCTTAGTCCTTGTGTTGTTCTGTTCTTTTGGTTCCCAAAAAGATGGTTCTTGGCGTATGTGTGTAGATTGTAGAGTCATTAACAACATTACTATAAGGTATCGTCATCCTATTCCTAGGCTAGACGACATGCTTGATGAGTTGTGTGGTGCTATAATTTTCACAAAGATTGACTTGCGTAGTGGATACCACCAAATAAGAATGAAACTTGGCGATGAATGGAAAACTGCTTTTAAAACTAAGTTCGGCTTGTATGAGTGGTTAGTCATGTCTTTTGGTTTAACTAATGCACCTAGCACTTTCATGAGATTAATGCACGAGGTTTTACGTCCTTTCATTGGCAAATTTGTTGTTGTTTACTTTGATGATATCTTGATTTATAGCAAGTCCATAGATGAACATTTGAATCACTTACGTGCTGTTTTTAATGCTTTGAAAGATGCACGTTTGTTTGCTAACCTTGACAAGTGCACCTTTTGCACGGATCGAGTCTCTTTTCTTGGCTATGTTGTGACTCCACAGGGAATTGAGGTTGATAGAGCCAAGGTGGAGGCGATATGGAGTTGGCCCACGCCCACGACGGTCTCCCAAGTGCGGAGTTTCCTTGGCCTTGCAGGATTTTATCGCCGCTTTGTCAAGGAATTCAGCACCATTGCGACGCCATTGATTGAGTTGACAAAGAAGGGCGTCGTGTTCCATTGGGGGCCATCACGAGTCCTTTAATCTTTTGAAGGACAAGCTTACACACGCACCATTGCTCCAACTTCCGAATTTTGGTAAGACTTTTGAGCTGGAATGTGATGCTAGCGGAATTGGTATTGGTGGTGTTCTGATGCAAGAAGGCAAACATGTTGCCTACTTTAGTGAAAAATTGAATGGTCCTGCTCTTAATTATTCCACGTATGATAAAGAATTGTATGCTCTTGTTCGTTCTTTAGAGACGTGGCAACACTATTTATGGCCTAAAGAATTTGTCATTCATTCCGATCATGAATCACTTAAGCATATTCGTACTCAAACCAATTTGAATCGTAGACATGCTAAGTGGGTTGAATTTATTGAATCTTTTCCTTATGTCATTAAACACAAGAAAGGGAAGGATAATGTGATTCTTGATGCTTTGTCTCGACGCTATACCATGTTGTCTCAACTTGATTGTCGCATTTTGGTCTTGAAACTATTAAAGGACAATATGCTCTTGATGCTGATTTTAAGGATGTGTTGTTGCATTGTAAAGAGGGACAAGCATGGAATAAATTCATGATCAATGATGGTTTTTGTTTAGAGCTAACCGTCTATGCATTCCAGTTGGATCCGTTCGTCTTTTGTTGTTGCAGAGGCGCATGGAGGCGGTTTGATGGGACATTTTGGTGCTAAAAGACGGAGGACGTTTTGGCCACACACTTCTTTTGGCCAAAGATGAGGCAAGATGTTGAGCGGTTTGTAGCTCGCTGCACTACATGTCAAAAGCTAAGTCTCGCTTGAATCCACATGGTTTATATATGTCTCTTCCTGTTCCTTCTATTCCGTGGGCGAGATATTTCTATGGACTTTGTTTTAGGATTGCCCGGGACTAAGAGGGGAGGGATAGCATTTTGTTGTTGTGGATCGCTTTTCTAAGATGGCTCACTTTATACCATGTCATAAAACCGATGATGCCGTTCATATTGCTGACCTCTTTTCAAAGAGATAGTTCGTTTGCATGGTATGCCTTCTACTATTGTTTCAGATCGTGATGTCAAGTTCTTGAGTCACTTTTGGCGTACTCTATGGAACAAGTTGGGTACAAAGTTGTTGTTCTCTACAACATGTCACCCACAAACCGATGGCCAAACCGAGGTAGTGAACCGCACATTGTCTACCATGTTGAGAGCTATTTTGAAGAACAATTTGAAGTTGTGGGAAGAGTGTTTACCGCATGTTGAGTTCGCATATAATCGAGCGGAACACTCCACCACTAAGGTAAGTCCTTTTCAGGTAGTGTATGGATTCAATCCCCGCGCCCCTATTGATATTTTACCTTTGCCTACTAGTGAGAGAGTTTATAATGATGCTAAGGAGCGTGCTGATTTTATTGTCCAAATGCATGAGACTACTAAGGCAAACATTGAAAAGATGAATGAAAAATATAGGATTGCTGGTAGTAAAGGTCGAAAGGAAGTTACACTTGAACCGGGTGATTTTGTTTGGTTGCACTTGAGAAAGGATCGATTTCCTGAGTTAAGAAAATCAAAATTGATGCCTAGAGCTGCTGGTCCTTTTAAGATAATTGAGAAGATAAATGGTAATGCATATAAACTTGAGTTGCCTCCCGAGTTTGGGGTTAGTCCCACCTTTAACATTTCAGATTTGAAGCCATACTTGGGAGAAGAAGATGAGGCTGAGTTGAGGACAACTCCGCTTCAAGAGAGGGAGGATGATGAGGACATCACTTCTTCGGATACATACAACACTCCTCCACTTGACATTCAAGGACCAATCACTAGAGCTCGCGCCCGACAATTGAATTTATAGGTGAGCTCGTTCCTAAGTACTTCCTTTTGTTCATTCGAGAATAGATTGCTACCTAATGATTTAATTATGATTAGGAACCATGGAGAGGACCTGGAAGTACTTGGAGAAGGGCTACAAGACGCACAAGTCCAGCAAGGGCGGTCGAATCATGTTGGAGGCCCAACTCAAACCGACTTCGAATCCAATTCGGAGTCCAGGACCAGACCGCACTAAAATGGACGCCCAGATCGCATCCGGACTCCGTTTTGGACGTTCCACATATGTATGGAAAGCTGAGAAGACCAACTTTCCAATGGCTTTGGTCCCATGTCAAAATTCCTTCTGAGTCAACGGGAATCGTCGAAACAAGTGGGCATTCAGAATCTGTCAGGGTGCTGCGCCACCGTCTTTTGGGCCGATCGGCTTTGTATCGTGTTGGAGCCCATTAGGGGCGCGTCCAGGGGTTTTGCATGCCCCTAACTCCTTTATATCCAGCTGCCACCCCCACCATTAGGGTTTGGGTTTTGCTTAGATTAATTCTGTCTTTGAACAGTATCGCCGTTCATCGGTTTGTGAGACCCCAACTTTCGAGTGCTAAATCAATACATCTGCAATTCAGTTGTGTTCTTCCTTGTTCTTGCTTGTGTTCTTCGATTCGCAGGCAAGGATTAGCCTTCTTGGCGAGGTCAACCGGCTGCGCACGGTTGATAACCTGAGGAGACGTGGTGCTGCGATTGCGGGGTTCGGAACGTGTCGTTCGGAAGCCGGATCGATTTGTGTCGCGCCTCCACCAAATCGAACATATCCAGAACCTGTTGGAAGATCGGGACCCCGTCCCCATCAATTTGGCTTAGTTTTAATCCAATGCTGAGTTGGCACAAATCATGGCATGTTGACTCAGCGTGGTTGCTGTTTTGATTACACATGGCGAAAAGACCAATTTGCCACTTCGAGCCAAGCATGTGTGACATAAAATTCCAAAAGACGAAATGACCCACACTACTTAACCAACCTGATTACGAGTCAGTGTTGTCAAAACCATCACTGGTTAAACCAAAATTTCCACAAACATTCACATTTACCAATAAAATCCATGGCGCAAATTGCTCGGAGAGGCCATTTGGACTTCTAACCGCAGGTAAGGCCCTGTTATAAAGTGTTATAGCTCTTATCTTTTGTCTAAAATAGCACTATGGCGACTATTAGTTTGTTCTGAGATATTCAATTAAAAATAAAGAAAATAACAAATATTGTCATATCTCTATGGATAATATAAAGGAAAAAAAAAAAAAGAAGCATTAAGACGCGTTGCAAACAGCTTTTAGCCAGAAGCCATCGCTGTTTAGAATAGGCCTAAGAAAAAGCTTTCCATCCAACCAAAAGCACAGAGCGAATACGAGGTAAATAGGTATCCAACACAATCCATCTCTAACTTCGACTTCGAGAAAAAAATACGTAATAGGATACGAGGTAAGTGATATCTGTCTGTATATATCCGTATGTCAAGTAATATAAGTAAATCTGTTGTGACTTCACCTAAGAACAAATTGACTCCACTTAGGAACAAGATAACAGATAGGCGAACTACCGTATCTAAATAAGCGGGAAATATTAAGTGTTTTTTCTGACATCTCAGCTATTAGTCACTGCGTGTTTGCTTTGATTTGCACCTCTATTGTTCAATGTCTTGTGCAGAGGTGCAAAAGAAGCAAATAATTTCCGTCCGATTGACAGTCTGAAAGCTTGTGGAACGAATACAGAACGAAGAAATGAGTATCCGGCACTATCTATATCCAACTCTAATTTTGAGAAAAAATATAAAATATATAATAGAATACATGATAAGCAATATACATCCGTATCCACTCAGTGTAAGGATGAAAATGAGCCTAAATTGAAACGTTGGCGAGTAGTCTGGACATTTTCACAGTTTAGGGACCAATTCAGGGACCATTTGGTGCATTAACCATTATTTTAATTATAATTAGATTTCAAAGTGAAGATGGTGGTATTACGTCAAACACCTCCAGCACTGGCTTCTTGAAAGATGCTCGAGTTTCATGGAAAACTAGGTCAAACAAACCTGGATTAGCACATTCGAGTTTTGGAATGAAATTGACTTGTGCCAATAAATTAGTTTCGGCACAGAAGCATCGATAACTCAGGTGGCAAGAAGAATAAAAGTTACATGATAAGGGCTACATGTGTAACCAAGTTTTATTCAGAAATTGTATACTCGGGAATGCTAGCAGCATCTCATGACAAAACTGGAGCAACGGTAAAATGAAACAGGAAAAGCAACAACTGATCACATCCCAACGATGCGAAACTCATCTAAATAAATGATCAGAGAACTGGGGGAAAATAGCTACCAAATACAAAACGTTCTCATACCACCAGGCAGCTGAGACATACAGCTAACAGAATCACGTGGACCTGACAACTTCGATACTGCTTGCATCTCCAATGCTTATTTAAAGGGAAAAGGAGACCCACCCACTTCACCCTACAACCAATTTTGTGTTGTGTCTTAAGGGACAAGGTCCAATTGGCCTCGTATTCAAGGACGCTCCTTCACTTCTAGTTGGTCTTGGACTCAATGACCCTCTTCGCGAAAGATGGCAAGCAAAATGATGCTGAGTGGATCTGAAAAACAACATGCAGTCAGATAACAATACCACGAGTTCAAGCAAGGAGGGCAGGAAGTCAGAGCAAAAACACACCTCGGAATTGTAGAACTTCAGTGGTCCTTTCGATTTCGTAGAATACTCATCCTCCTCAATGTTAAAAACAGGGTGCTGGAAATCAACAGTGGGCCCCTCGGTGGAGCAAAGCATGAAACCAATCACTCCGCTGCAACGAGAACATATTAACTCAGGGGCTAATGGAAGGGAAAACTGGTTTGTGTCACATGGACAGTGTTAGTTGAGCATACCTAGGGTATGTAGGTACTGTTGTCCAAGCATAGTTAACCGAACCTTTAAAAACTTGGCGACAATTGGCAACAATATCTTCAATAATGTGCATATGCAACCATATGCTCTCTGCCTGAGTGCATACAACTCCACCTGGACACAAAGCTCTGGCAACAGACTGGAAAAAAGGTTTCTCAAAAAGCTCTTGAGCCGGACCTGGTTAGTCAGGGAAATGTTAATGAATCATCAACAATGACAGGAGGAAAAACATGCACATGATTTACAACAATCACCTATTGGATCAGAGGAATCCACAATTACAGCATCGTAGGTACCCTCTGGAACATTTTTCAAAAAGGCAACACCTGCATGAACACAACAACAGAGAATTTAAAGAAAGCATAAATATGTAGCACAAAATTATTTAGCAAATAGATCTAAAAAATCATCAAATAAAACAAGTGAACCAGTCAATTTTAGACTGAAATATTTTTTTTAGGAAAACAAGGACATGATTCAAAAAAATTATGCCGGGAGAACAAGAAATATGTTAATGCTCCATGGACATGACAAGTAAGTGCTTATCAGGGAGCTTTCATATGCAGCATAGGCCATCCCAACTATGTCAATTGTCAAATAAGGGGACTTCATTGTTTTCTGAACCTACTCTACTGTGAGTATTTGAAATACCAGAAAAGTAAAAAAGTTCAGGTATTTCACAATGATGTGATAAACAAAGGTATAGAAATAATATTGATCATTCAAAAGTCCAGCAGTAATTCATTTAGGATGAAGCAACAACCAAAATGTACTAAGCTAACATAAGTAGTAGTTTTAGAATCAAAAGTTACATATCCAATTTATTTATTGCAATAGAAATATAGAATTCTAGCTATATTTTGAGTCAGGTGCAAAATAGAAGGCTCAGTCATTGCCATAAAAAGAAGTACACTACAAACTAGTGTGCTTTCGACATGCACATGGTATAACATGCTCCTTACCATCTCCAATGTGTAATGACACACGAGGATCTTCAAATCCAACAGCTAGATGAGGAAAAAACTGCTTGGAAACCTGCAAAAGTGAAGAGACAAAATTAACAAGCTAACACAGCAAAACTAAACAATAGACCAGGTTAAATAAATTGTTTTATGTATTTAATTTGGTAAATCTAGAAAGAACATCTACAGGGAATATAAAACAAACTCCTGATCCCTTCACTGACAATAATTATGAAATAGACAGTACATAAAAATATGCTCAACGAATGCTATTAGAGTACCTATTTAACACATGTTGGTATTTATGAAATTATGGCAGATTGCAAAGTTATAATCAATACAAGCCTGTCCTCTGGCTGTTATGATTATCTTGAGAACACATGCATGCCTTCCATTAGTTTTCAGCACCATAAATAATAAGATGTGTGGGAAGAACAATGTAACCATTGTGAAATTGATTGCAAATAAATCCATTGGGGTGTCTGGCTGCTTGCTTAATTAGTGCATGAGAAGTTTGACATGATTAATACACAAAAGGATTGAAAAATGACTAGTCCATCAAAAACCAGATAGATTCAACGCAATCATGGTGGCTGAAGGATTACTGGCAGGAATGCAAATTACAAGTATGTTTTACAAGTTCCCAAACACAAAGCATACAGGACAACATGTGCATCTCACAAGTTGCAATCTGCCAACATAATATATAGATCATAAAAACCAAAATGGTTGTAGTAGTTCAAATGAAACACTTCTGTTTAGGCACTAGTGGCCCTAGAAAAAACAAACAAGTCCTATGCTTGATGCAAATGGGCATAATCAGAAATTTATTAATATTTGTTTTCTGATGAGTTTTTTTTTCTTGGGCTCCATGCAAATGCGTGTCAGAAGAAAGCTCTTTTATGCACACAGCATCAGTAAGGGAGCCTCATTACATATTAATCCAAATGGCGACATGAGGTGAAGGAAAAGATCTGAAACTACACCAATAAAATCACTAGACTTGCCAACATACACTTGTGAGTATAGCAGGGAAGCTCCACCAAACAAGACACAAATCCACAAGGCATGAGAGTTTCAATAGAATTAGCGTTATTTCACTTAACTGGCCCAGGATTTTTAGAGCAAAATAGCATAGCATACAGTACAAGTGTATATAAATGAATGAATTTTCAAATACTGAAAACGGAATGATGGGAGCATCTCATCAAAGAACTTCAAGCAGCATCAACCAAACCAACTGTAAGACTTACATTTCAAGAAGAGGAAATATGAAATAATAGCTTGACTTTAGTCCTTCTATTACTCATTCCTTTGATTAATTAAGACTTTAGAAGACGCCAGGCAAACTACTGGTGCTTTTTCAAATTACACAAATTCAAAAAAGCACAAAAGAAACTATAGAAAAGGACCATCGATAATAGCAATCAAACCTACAGACTAGGAAGCATGGGTGCTCTCTGATGTGTCAAAGCAGACATCTAACGATCCTTAGCCCAAGTTTGTTGAGATCAAAAAAATGTTCCATCTACAGCCATGGCATCAACAATCAACATACATGCATGCACTGAAAGAAAGGGAGGGAGAGAGGTATCTTACATCTACCACCATCTTATCAATTTCACAAATGTCAATTTGTTCCACTGAGGAATGTCGTGAAACCTCACGTAGAACACCACCATCTCCACCTCCAATAACTAACACCTGTACATCATGAAAAGATTAAAGATTAACTTCATTTATTTTAAAAACTTGATATATACATCATTTGACAAGTATGAATGGCTAAAGCCACATTGTAATGAGCTTGACATTACAATTGTGTTCTTACAAATTTGCACTAGGAACTTCTCCAGGCGTTACATGCTGAACTAATTTTTAAGCTAAAGTTATCCGTAAGGAATTAAGCTAGGAACTTGTCTTAAAGATGTTTCAAGCAATGCCAATAGGATCAAAGTTCTCCTTTTTAATGCCAATAGAACCAAAGAACTTGTTTGAAAGGGACTCTTATACATTGATTATCCTTGCTTTTGGTGCCAGTGCCAATTCCTATTTAAAATTTGTTTCAGTGATGACGTTCTAAGTTAATGATCAAATAAAAGTTCCTTGTTGTTCAATGAATAAAAAAAAGAATGCAACTACAGTTATCAAGTTTTGAAATTGTTCAAACTAACTATGTAACCAAAATATTACAATGTTGATTCACTTTTGCTTCAAATAATGATGAATAGGTGTAGCATAATGATGTTTATTGTATGTACCCAGTTATCCATAGTACTCTTTTGCTTCGATATATAGCTTATTTTGTTTTATAGATATAGGATGTACAAGGATTAACTGCAAAGAATGCTGAGGGAATACTATACAAGTACAATGAGCTAGACTGCTAGAGTATCCCAAACACAGGAGAAGATTCTCTAAGTGGACAGAGTTATTCAGGTTTGGGTGACATAATCCGAGGGAATCACTAGAATCCATGGATGTCCTATTCACTGGTGGGCTTTTTAACACACAAAAAAAGCCTGAAGGCTAAAGGGGTAACACAAATGCTGCCACTTGTTCTTTGGTTATCAAGCCTGAAGGGCTCTACATTTCATCATAGGAAAATAGTCAAAAAGCAATTATATTGCACTATTGTTATCTTCAAGTTGTTCTTTTTTCAGTCAGAAATATTATCATCAGATCCTTGCGGTGACATGATTAAGGTGGGCAACAATGGCTCCCAAGCTTTTCCTCACAATGAAAAAATAGCATTTTGTTTAAAATATTCAACATATGTGCCTACTAAACCACAAACAACTATAAGAAGAGTTGATTTTAGTATCTGCCATCCAAGTTAGAACTTACAACCTGTAAATTCGGTTGCTGGGTAACAACTACGCTGATAAATAGATAAACAGTGAATAGGGGCAGCATTTACCTTCTTGGGATCTTTGATGGAGCAAAGGGGAAGGTGAGTAATCATCTCTTGGTAAGCACACTCATCCCTCTCAGTGACCTGAATCACTCCATCCAGGACAAGCACCTTCCCGTACGTAGAGGACTAGAAAGCAAAACAAACAACACAGTTTTCAACTTCCACGTTGAGCCAAGACGATCGAACGACAGATAACGTCGAAGGTAGGCACCTGAAAAACCATCACATTTTGGTAGTCCGACTTCCCTTGGAACAGCACCTTTTCCACCTTCAACGAGTGCGCCTCACCTACCGTTGACATAAAAGCATTCATAAAAAAAAAAAGCAGCTGAAACGCATGAAAAATATATCTGTCTCTAAACAAGCGGACCTCAACAACATAACAATAATGCCAAACCCCGTCAAAAGTATAATATTTAGTCTGTTAAATTGGTATAGAAATTTCGCTTCCCCCTAAAGATAAGCCTCGCCCCCTTAACCAAAGATGCCCAAACATATAGCCCCAACAATCTACTCCACGAATTACTACTGAAAAGAAGAAGAAATTTGAAGCGAAACCTGCAGTCCGAGTCGAGCGAATTAACAGAAGGGAACAGCACATAGCAGAGGACGATGGTAAAACAGGGGAGTAGGTCCGAGAGCGCAACGAATTACCAGGCCACATGGGGCTAATCTCGGAGAACCATCCAGGGATGACGGCGGAGATCCCCGCCTGCTCGCCGGCCTCGGCCGCCGCAGCGTCCCCGCTCTCCCGCGCCCTCTTCGCCGCCACCTCGGCCTCCATCCCAAAACCTAAACGCACAACACAAAAGGCACACAAAGCATCACCCTGTTAGGACCACATCACAAGCAAAATTGGAACAAAACAAAAGGCGTATGCCGCCGCCGCCGGAAGCCGAAAGGCAGCGACTTAGAGAGAGAGAGAGAGAGAGAGAGAGAGAGAGAGAGAGAGAGAGCGTGGTGCAAACCTAGAGCACGGCGAGGAGAAGAGAGGCGAGCTCGGTGGCTGGCGGCGGCTGGGTGGAGACCGGAGGAGCGCTCGCAGCCGCGGCCTTGAGATTAGGGCTTTTTGGCGCTCTCTCTGGCCTTTTGGAGGGTTTTGGCCTTTTAAGGCTTCGTGGTGTCGTATAAATAACGAGCGAGCTCGAGCCATCGGGTGATGGGCCCCGCGATGGATTCGGAGCGAGAGTCCTTCACGTACCCTCCATGACAGGTGGGGCAGGGCCTTCGGGGCCCGACGTGTCATCCTCCTGGGTGTCGATGCTCCCTGTGGGTGCTCTCGATTCGGCTTTGGCGGAGTAGGTGGGCTCCGCCATCCGCGCGGCCGCCTCTGCTTTTATTCGATGCCGGATTGATTGGCCTCCTGTCGTGTTGGGGCAGAAGAGATATGCTAAAGTAAACCCGTAATAGGATGCTGCCTAGTCTTTTCCCCTTCTTTTCTCAAGGCTGATGCTGCCAAGTTGACCGTTCTGAGATGGTTTGTGTCGTTGTCATTGCCATTTGACTACTCACCCTTTGTGGCTGCTCTTCTGCTACATAATAAGTATGTTAAGTTAGAATAATTTTTATATAGTCTTTTAGATTTTAAAAGGTGTTATAAAAAGTTATAGATGAAACTTACTTATAATGACGAATCCTATTAAGATTATAACTTCACTCCTATTTAGATTATGATTCCTACTCTAAATTAGAGAAGGGCTAAAAGAGCCTATATAAACCATATGGGTGATTATAAAGAAGCAACCAAACAATCAAACCTACTCATCTAATGTATATGGCACACAAGAGCATTAGAAACTAAGATATTTTTTAGCATCAGATTTTTTTATAGGGCAATAATCCAACGGTCCTAAAAAGTTCGAGAGGGTTGGGAGTGAGCGACAATTCTTTGTACTCTTTTGAAGTTGTGCTTAAAGAATTAATGATCAGCTTCACCAAATCTTTTCTCTCCCATCGTTGCTTCAGCATCTTTATTTTGGTTCTCTCTATAAGATTCATATTCTTTGTTCTTGATATCGTGCACACTTGTATCGTAAGTCGTAACTCACAAACTCTGGTCCAATTCGGGAACTGATGTGCATAAGAAGGGATATCAGAGTGTAACAAAGTATGAAATGATGATGAGTTCAACAAAAAAAAGTATAAAATGATGAATGATGATGCATCTCCAATTAGTCGCGAAGCTAGAAAATTTACGTTGAGTGTGCACCATTGATGTTTAAACATGTGGCAAAAGGATGGCTATTAAGTGCTTATCGGGTGGTCGAATGTTAGCGTCGAGTAGACCATACATGATCTATTTATATCACATATATATTCAAAATTCTATTAGTAAAATATCTCATATAAAATACTCAATATTAGTTTTGAATTATTGTACTCATCATGATAGTCGCAACGTCACAAGCAGATAGAGAATCAGACACTTAATTTTTGACTTAGAAACTAAAGAAGTTCCTAAGAGAAATAAAATAAAGTACTTTTATATGTTCACACGGTGTCGCATAGGTAGAGAAAAATGTGCTAGAGTTTACAAGATTTGAACGAAGGAGATGAAATACAATTTGCATGTAATTTACTAAAGTATTATCCAATTGCATAGAAGTTCATATTCAAATGAAACATATAATTACTAAGTACTAAAGGTATGTGCATAATTTCCAAAAAAAAAATTGGGGGTGTCAAGGCATACCTGGCACCCTAGCTAGCTCTGCCCCTGGATTTAGTTCTTTCCTTTTTTTACCTTTATTCTCTTTCAACAACTCCATATATAACCTAGTTCATTTCGACTTATAACTTATATCTTATGGTTTATGTGTAGGATCGAATACAGCAATCAGAGGAGATAAATGATTGCCTTCGCTTTTTGGAATCTCTTAGTGCTCGATGAAGGTTTCGACAGCTTGGTACTCAACTGATCAATCGCTTAATAGAGATCTTCAACACAGGGAGCAGCACCTCTCTGTCACCTTTGCATGTAGTCGGAAGCCTTGATGATGGTTTCGACCACTCAAAGTTCAATCACTCAGCTGTTAAAAACTCCTTACCAGTCATAAACTACGACCGCTTCAACCTTTCATGTTCGACCGATTTACACGTACTCGAAATCTCTGGTATCGAAAGCAGAACCTCTCGATCACCTGTGCCTTCGAGAAGATAGCGCCTTCGAGTAGACGTGCGTTGATCTACTCTCCCTACCGATACTGTTGGTGACGATCGAGTGGATGACTTGGCATGTGATCAAGTCGACGGAGGGATGCTGTCTCACCACGCACAACTCTGCTTGGAACAAGAATAAGTTGAAGACAACGTCCAGCAAAACACGCCGGCCAGCGTCGACCAACTTTTCCGAAATAGATTTGATCTTTTATTTCTAAAACATGTTTCGTGACTACAAAGTGCCTTCATAGCATCCCTCAAACTCTAGCACAAAAGCTTTCTCTCCAAAGCCATCTCAAAGCCACACCTAAACACTTAGGCTCTCACTCCTTTTATATGTTAGAGCCCCAAACCGTGTCTCTATCAAACACAAACACCAAACTCCATCTGTTCTGAAAATCAAGGGATCTGAAACCCTTCCAAATACGGGTTTTCCATAATCTCTAAACCAAATTCTATCCGTTCTGAAAATCAAGGGACCCGAAACCCTTCCAAACACGGGTTTTCCATAATCTTTAAGCCTTCCTAGTTATGAACTCCTTCCATAATTCTTTCAACTCATCACGTATTGAAGCCTCCAGGACCGCACCTCCTATAGCTTCTCTATGCATCAACCACCTTTGATCTCTACATGCTCCAGCGTGAGCCCAACCACCTCGTGACATCCTCGACACCTGGATCTCAGATTTCCCCCTCCTAGTCTCAGTCCTCCTTGTCACTGACCATAATCATCTCTACGCCAACTTGCATATGCAAAGACCAAAGAATATTTTTCTCGGTATAAGTTCTTTCCAACTTGACCAACATCAGTCCAAACATGCAAAACACACCCTTAACCATCAATTACTACTAACCAAGTCATCCATGACCTCTATACCCACGTTCTCCATAAATCAACCTCAAACCACTCAGGAAAGCTAGTTAGACCGCCATGCCTAAACCGGTCAGACTGCTAGCCCAACAGATACGAATACTCAAAGTACTCGATGATCACAAGTATTGAAACACTTGAAGCCTACAAGTCCGATCGTGAAGCCTACGACTATCGATCGCGAAGTTTATGACAACTGATCACAAAGTCTGAGACAATAGATCATGAAACCTACGACTACAACAATGAATCACGAAGTCTATGACTACCGATCACAAAGACTACAGCTACCGATCACCGACCAAACACTGTAGCACCAACTACCGAGTACCGACTAGGTACTGTAGCTTACGACTACCGACTAGTTATTGTAACTTTCTAGTATTGAACGGTTACTGTAGCTTTCGAGTATCGACATGTTACTGTTCTATGACCATCGGCAAAGCACTGTAGCTACAACCATCGATAAGGTACTGTAGCTCACGACTGGTTCACTGTTGCTTACAACCAGTTCACTGTTGCATACGACCGATTCGCTGTTGCTTACGACCCGTTCACTGATTGAGGTCGAAGCCTACCAACTACCAACCGTGGTCCACACCTCCGACTACGGATCGTGGTCATTGTGCTATGCTCGATCTGCCGTGGTCGTTCTGCCGTGGTTAAAATGCCATGGTCGTTCTGTCGTGGTCGAAATGCAATGGTTGTTCTGCCGTGATCGACGCCTACCGATCAAACCTACCGATCGGACCATCCATCATAAGGCCGATCGGACCACCGTCCGTGGTTGAAATCTGCTAATCGTCAACCGTATTCAACTGGAACTTTCACAAACGCAAATTTCAATGCAATCCAAGAGTCAATTATTCATCATCACTGTATTCACAATCTCGACATGTCTAACACTATGACTTCTATCAAATAAACAAACGGGATGGGTTATCCTTGTCGTTTCAAAGCGTTTTATCATGACAGTTTTTCCGAAGTAGTTTATCGGTTAATCGGCATTCAGTTTGTTCATACAAGTGTTCACATTAGGGTAAAATATATAAACCCGTTGCGGAAAGTATGACTTGCATTGGCACGGCTCAGCTGTGTGAATCATTTGACCATGGAGTTGATACACATACATTTTTTTCACTCTATATTGGGACTTGGGAGTATAAAGGTGGTTTGAGTGCTACTAACTCATTGGCTTGATGGACCAACCCTCGCAATGGAAAAATTTTGGTATACAAGTATGCGTTTTAGATAGAAGAAAAATGTTAGTACATAATGTAGAATGTTCATAGTAGTGCATTCTCATAAGGAGCGTGATATACAGAAAATAACAGCAGGGTGTATATGGAATAAATAAATGCCACTACCGAATAATATAAAACTCGACCTGCGGGGGGAAGAATCCCCCCGGGCATTGCTTAAAAAGAAGGTCTTCTCACGCAGACCGAGAAAACCCTCGAACCCCTGCTCCACCCTTACACAGCGGCACCATCGCCCGACCTTGTGAGACTACTGGCGGATCCTTTGGATCAACGCCTTGGCGGGCCTTAGACTGTGCTTTGGTGTGGTAGCGAGCGAGGGATTTTTTCCCTCAAGCCTGAAATTCGCTCCCACTGCGAGTCGAACCCAGGACCTGGGGGTGCTACTCAGGCCTCTAACCATTGGGCTAGAGACCCTTTCGCACTACCGAATAATATCAAACTAAGCTATGATAAGAAGTAAGAACACACTGACGGTTCCTGTAGTACTCAAGTTAGGGCCTGTTTGGTTCATGACCAGAAGTTGTCTAGCCATAAGTTAGGCGTACCACAGTTTTTAAGTAACTGTTTGGTTCACTGACGTAACTGTGGTATGCCACACTTTCTTAGCACCCGGCCCCACACGTCATAGACTCAGTTTCTTGCCAAACTTTGCCACAAGTGTGGCTTCGATTTTGTTAGCCACACTTTCTGTGGCAGCCACATATTGCCTAAGCTTAGGCATGACAAGCTTAGACACCAACCAAACAGGCCCTTAATCTTTTAAATACGGAATAAAGCTTTTCAACAGCTCAGGTTGAGGAAATGAGGTACTGGATAATGCTGTAGAATGGCGTACTGTACTCTGAAAATGTCATCGCAATTTGACCATTGACCCTATGGCTGCTCCGTGACATGATGACGCGCCTTTCACTGACTGAAATTAGTTTTCTGATGTGTCATTGCGCTTTCAGCCAACTTCTCATACAGCGACTGCCTGAAAATCATGACCAACTGTTGCAGAGCTCAAGCATGTAGTAGTAGTTGTAGCTCTATTCTGATCTGACCGTGGAGTTGAACAACATAAAAAAAATGTATTTGTTCTGAGGGTGCATTTCGCAATGCTTTCTTGCAAAATTCTATAAAAAATAATAATCGAGAATGCTGCACCCAAGCCACCTAAAATTTGCAAAATAATTCGCAAAAATCTATAACAAAATAATTGCAAAATTTCGCAATCTTCTTGTCATAAAATAAATGGAGTAACGGAGAGAGAGGCAATTAAAGGTACTCTAAGCCTAAAGATATACACATAATCTATGAATTTTTCAAGCAACTGCCAAAAACCATCCAATGAGATTACTGCAGTTTGTCGAACAGAAAGTGACATGCTAGATGAAAAGGCTATGCAGGTATTCTCGAATGAAGAAATGGCGGATGCACTCTCTTCTAAATCGGACTGCTCAAGGCGCCAGGTCCGGATGGCTCCCTTAAAACTACATTGTTTTATTCGGTCCGGGATTTTTCAAAACCAAATTGAAGAAACACATTAACCAATAGAACTATTTAAAATAAACCGAGTGCACACTAGAACTATTTAAAATAAACCGAGTGCACACCCCTACACAAACTACTGCAAGAAGAATGTTATTTATTTTGGCCGAACATCTATAGATTAGCTGCAGTCCTCTGCGTTCATTATATAATTTACATCACGAAGCCTTTCTGGTAACACTTCCAAAATACATGTTCCGATGAAACGAAAATCTCACCGTTGACTGGCCTTTTGAGCTATGTGAACTATTTAAAACTATGACTTGCGAAAGCTCCTCGGAGTTTGTACACTGCGTGAACTCATGCTTGCAGTTTTCAAAAGCCTACGAAATTCATCTAGGCTTATTTTGCCATCTTTGTCAATGTCAGCCTCCTCCAGCAGGGGGTCAATAGAACCCTTCAGTCCTGTATGCTGTAGACAGGAGCAATACGTCAATGAGAAGCCCGAACTGCTTCACTAATTGGAATCTTTTACTTTGTAACAATTTAGGAAAGTATAACAAACAAAGAAGTTTGACAGTTCTCTGAAGAAGTATACCATTCTCAGCTCATCAGATGTGATATAGCCATCTTTGTCGACATCAAATTTATCAAATGCAGCCTGAGACAATGATTTCCACTTCTCGGTATCATGTTCCACCAGCTGATGCACATGTAGTGTTGCAGCAACGAACTCTTCAAAATCAACTAATCCATCTGTGTTACTGTCAATCTGCTCAAGAATGAAACATTGATTGTCACCTTTTACAACTCCAATGAAAACCTTTATGCCATGTTATCTTTTTTAGAAAAACTTAACTTTTGCAAGGAAAAAATATGTTAGTTAACTCTTAACTGCATGAATTTTTCCCCCTTCTTTTTTGGTTGCATCTAGGTGTTTGTTGCTGCATGAGTACACAAAAAAAAAAGCACAGCACGGTGTACTGCCCTAAATTTTCTACCTTAGTTGTTGAGTGGAAGAATAGGCAGCATGCACGCTACTGTTCATCGATTCCATTGATTCCCACCAACGCAGCGTCCAATCCTCCTTCATAGTTTAATTAGGCTATAAGTTATTTATTCTATCTTTAGTTGGTTTATTTTCTTGTTAGTTGGGTTTGTTTTTGTTGTAGGGGTGCCTCCACCTAAACCCATCCAGCCTGCTAAAGAATTGTAAAACCCAAAATGGGATATGTGTAATGACATAAATACCTCTATAGAGGGCACATGAATGTAAGGGTAAGATTGTAAAATACACTTCATGAAAATACATATACATGCCCTGAACATAGGGAATGGGCAATCATTGTTCATCCATCATCTCCACTATACTACTCTCTAACTTTACTGTTTGGCCAGTAGCCACAACAGTTTCCTTTTATCTATTGGAGATGATATTCCTATGAATTGGAAGGTTATATTCCAGAGTTCATTAAGCAAAGAATGAATTAAGTTTCTCTGTCTAAAGTCTTCTTTTCCCGAGTAGTCTGGGATATTCAAGATCGTGTATGAGTTTGTAATGCCCCAAGGTCAAAATTCTCCGACAGGAGGCAGATTACATTTGGCAACTTGCTTTTGTATTTTTCTTTGTTTTGCCCAAAAGGGTTAGCCGGGGTTGCGGTTAGAGCCGAAGTTGCTGTGTGTAGACCCTCAAGAGTTATAAGCTGCTACTCCACGCATTCCACAACCAATGTGGTACCAAACCACATATATTCTACATTTGGGCCAACTCAAGCCCCACAATCAGGCCACAGGGTTACACTCACCCCTCTCAGAGTTGACACCCTCGTCAGCATACCACATTGTAACACCCCAGCCCAATTAGTGGTGTTCCTTGTGACCTTGTGGCACAACTGTAGTAGTGGGATTAGTCCCACGCATAGAGTTTAAGTGTGCAGTAATTGATTAAAACTCTTTGAAACTCCAAACATTGTAACTCTAAGTTAGCCTTTTTAGGTGAAGAGAGGATGAAAGCCCAAGTGAGCGTGTAGGTCCCATCCAGATGGAGGCTATTAAAAAAAGGAGGTTGCCATGTGGTTGTTCCATCGCTGCATACATGCAGATTAATGGAAACCTAGGAAATAAAATTGTACATACTGGTTTCTTCTTAAAACAGATCACACTAGTTAGAATTAGATCTTTAAACACCTAGACGCTACCAAATAAATACAAGATATTTTGAGGATGTCGAACAATGCAAGTGTTAAGGAGATAGAGTTGTATTAGGATATAGAGTTTGCATTCTATTCCATATATGCCTTATCTCTATATGGCATATCCTCTTGTACTCTCCTATATATATGACCCTTTGGGTCTCATATCAATACACACAATATTCATAACATGGTATCAGAGCTTAGGTTAAAACCCTAACCTCAGATCTACTTCCACTGCTGCTGCCCCCGGGAGCAACGATCTCCTCTCGCGGGGGCGGCCACCTCGTTGGGCTGCATCAACACACCGCCTCCTCGTCCCAGGCCTCCGGTCCCGTGGTCGACTGCGCCGGATCCGGTCGAGCTTGCCTGATGCCGCCGCTGCTCCATCGTCGCCGGTCCGCCTCCTTCGCGCTGTCGCTGGCCCGCGCCAGATCCGCGCCGATCCAGGACGGATCTACTGCGCCGCGCCGCCGCCGCGCCCGTGTCACCGCCTTCAGCTGCTCAAAAGTGGAGCGAGGGAGAGACGGGAGGGAGGTGAGGGAGATGAGTTGGCATTGCGCTTCGGTCTAATAAGACAGATCGGGAGTGGACTGGTTGGCCGTGAAATATCTGTGAAGAGAGGGGAGAGGATATGCTGCTAGTAGGATGCTCTAATATGTGTTCTTTTGAGTCAGTCTTTGAGTCATTTTTCTCATGAGTCTTCCGCTGTGTCCATTCAAGTCCGTAGTTTCTAATTTTTAGTTCGTTCAAGCCGTGCGAGTCCACAAATTTATTGTCAATCATAGAAGTGTAGGAATTTTTCTTTTGCATGGCAGCAGCTGCCGCTCTACTCTCTGAGCTGCGTGCAGATCGTAGAAGTCGTTATGATGCCGCCGCTTCTCTAGCCGCTGCCAGAGCTTCAAAGCGCGCGCATCCTCTCGTGCCTCTGCGCGCCACCTCTTGGGCTTCGATCTGCGCCGTCATGTATCTATCTATTCCTCTTTGGCTTGATTTGACAGTTTATTCAAAAAAAACTGCACGTAACGACGACATCATCAAGACTCGGACTTCGAATTTATCTTGTTTTAGTGTTAACCCTTTTTTCAAATGCAATGATATTGCATACGCCTTGCATTTGAGGGGGGTGTTAAGGAGATAGAGTTGTATTAGGATATAGAGTTTGCATTCTATTCCATATATGCCTTATCTCTATATGGCATATCCTCTTGTACTCTCCTATATATATGACCCTTTGGGTCTCATATCAATACACACAATATTCATAACAGCACCAATGTTTAGTCATAGCAATGAAAGTGGATGCATTCATGAATATGTTTGTTCCAACCAAATATTAGGCAAAACATGGACTTGGTTTTAATGGGTTTGTAATTTAGTATATATATTTTTAAAAGTAATTTAGTACCTATTGAAAAGCACCCTTATGGTGAAAAGTCATGCAACATATCATTAAAAATAAAAAAAAAGGCAAAACTATTGGAGCATATTTTATCAATTCTTATGAACTGACTCTTTCAAAAGGGGAAAACAAAATATAAGTGTTCTGGAAAATATATAACTTTTATAATTTTATTTCACTATTGCTGAGTGGAAGAATAGGTGTGGGTACTGTAGCATGCACGCTACTGTTTACCGATACCCACCAACGCAGCATCCAATCCTCCTTGATAGTTTAATTAGGCTACAAGTTATTTATTCTGTCTTTAGTTGGTTTATTTTCTTGTTAGTTGGGTTTGTTTCCTTTTATCTATTAGAGATTATATTCCTATGAATTGGGAGGTTGTATCCAGAGTTCATTAAGCAAAGAATGAATTAAGTTTCTCAGTCTAAAAGTCTTCTTTTCCCGAGTCTCTGTCTATCCCTATCCCAGACATAGTCTTCATATTCAAGATCGTGTATGAGTTTGTAATGCCCCAAGGTCGAAATTCTCCGACACGAGGCAAATTACATTTGGCAACTTGCTTTTGTATTTTTCTTTGTTTTGTCCAAAAGGGTTAACCGGGGTTGCGGTCAGGGCCAAAGTTGCTGTGTAGATCCTCAAGAGTTATAAGCTGCTACTCCATGCTTTCCACAACCAATGTGGTACTAAACCACATATACTCTACACGTGGTTCCAAAACCAGGCGATTCTGGCAGTATCACTGACACGGTTTCTGGTGGGTACTGAGTTTTCAAAACCCAAAGAGTTTTTAAAATGTACATTTAAGTTTGTGATTGTAGAATGCACTTCCTAGATTGATTTAGACCTTTTTTTGTGCCAGACTACCTATTGTATGAGGCTAAATATGAGCTAGATATGCTTCAAAACATCCCAAATTCAAAATTTTTAGTTTTTTTTCGCTTTTTCCATTTTTACTGGTTTTTAGGCGATAACTGTTCTGGTTACCGATTCTATTCAAAATTTAACTGCATTTTGGCCAGGTTTTCCGGTTACTAGCCGGTAACCGTTACTGGCCGCCGGGCAGTAACCCCCCCGGTATCGGGTTTTCTAACCTTGTTCTACACTTGGGCCAACTCAAGCCCTACAATCAGGCCATAGGGTTACACTCACAGACTCACCCCTCTTAGAGTTGACACCCTCGTTGGCATACCGCATTGTAACACCCTCGCACAATTAGTGGTGTTCCTTGTGACCTTGTGGCACAACTGTAGCAGTGGGATTAGTCCCACGCAAAGAGTTGAAGTGTGCAGTAATTGATTAAAACTCTTGAAACTTCAAACATTGTAACTCCAAGTTAGCTTTTTAGGTGAAGAGAGGATGAAAGCCCAAGTGAGTTGCTACGCACGTAGGTCCTATCCAGATGGAGGCTATTAAAAAATATAAGAGGATGCCATGTGGTTGTTCCATCATTGCATACATGCAAAATTAATGGAAACCTAGGAAATAAAATTGTCCATACTTGTTTCTTCTTAAAACAGATCACACTAGAGTTAAAATTAGATCTTTAAACACCTAGACGCTACCAAATAAATACAAGATATTTTGAGGATGTTGAACAATTTTTTTTCTCGAATGCACAGGAGAACTGCGCATCAATATATTAAGAAGAAGAACAAAGGAGTCTAAGAAGACTCGTACAAACCTCACCAAAAAGGCGAGGCTAAAAACAAAAGGTCAAAAGAACTAGAGAAACGCCCACTGACCAAAAAACACAAACACAACACCTAAGGCCAAATGGTACAAAGGCCTTTGGCCCCCGCCAAACACCACAACTTGGCCTCATCTCTAATGTCTTGCAAAACAATGCTGACATTGGGCGAGGCTCCTTCAAAAATACAACCATTCCTATGCTTCCAAACCTGCCAAGCCACCAACACGACCAAAGTATTAAAACCCTTACGCTGCTGCTTAGGAACGTGATGCAATGCTTGACGCCACCACAAGGTGAAGACCAAATCATCTGGGCCTGGAGTTAGCCGCTGCAATCCCACCAGAGTAAGGACTGAGAACCAAACACTTCTTGTGAACACGCAAGAAGTGAGTAGATGCTAAATAGTTTCATCGACTTGATCACACAGAGGGCAGCACTCAGGGTGAACAAGACCACGACGGGCCAAACGATCAGCGGTCCAGCAGCGATTAAGCAAGGCTAACCACAGAAAGAATTTGCAACGAGGAGGAGCCCAGGTTTGCCAGATCTCCTTCCATGGTTCATATTCCATCGTTCCCACAAAAAAAACAACAGTACGCTGATTTAGTTGAGAACCTGCTCGAGGAGGATGGCTTCCACACATGCTGATCAACCACGCCAGGGGTGAGCCTCACTTGGACGAGGGCATCCCAAAGACCAAGAAACTCCTCCAAGACTGTAGTAGAAAGACTGCCTCTAATATCATGCACCCAAGTATTATCTGTGAGAGCTTCTTGGACTGTCCTTCGACTGACAAATCTCTTCGGCACATGTGCACAAAGAAGGGGGGCAAGATCCATTAAGGACTTGCCATGCAGCCACTTATCACACCAAAAGAGGGTATTGCAGCCATCTCCCACAATAGAGATGAGCGAAATGGAGAACATTGCTGTCGAATTAGGGTGCACCTGAATGTCCAAGCTAGCCCATGGGCGATCCGGTTGGGTCTTTTTGAGCCACAGCCACCTCATGCGCAACGCCCAACCGAGAATTTCCAAATCAAGAATTCCCAATCCGCCAAGCTCAAAAGGTCTCTTTACCCGGTCCCAAGAAACAAGGCAGTGCCCTCCATTTACTCTCTTGCGACCCTTCCAAAGGAAAGCTCTACGAATCTTGTCAATTGCTTTAAGGGCCCATTTGGGAAAATCCAGCGCAAAAAGAGGGTAAATAGGAATTGCTGAGAGCACCGCCCGAATAAGAGTGGCTCGGCCAGCTGGGTGCATCATGGCAGCTTTCCAACCAGGCAGCTTGTCAGCAATCTTGTCAATTATCATGTAAAAGCTACATTTGGGGAGTTTCTTGATCGACAACGGGAGTCCGAGATACTTGCAAGGGAACTCTTGAACTTTGCAAGGAAAGGATCCTTGCACTAATTCCAAGTCCTGTTGGTGGCAACGGATTGGGGACACCGAGCACTTGCTTAAGTTGGTGATCAACCCCGACGCTTCTCCAAAGACCCGGAGAATCTCTTTGATCAACTCGAACTCTTCCAAACAGGGTCGCAAGAAAAGAACCACATCATCAGCAAAAAGAGAGACTCGCTGACTAGGTCCTCTAGAAAGAAGGGGCTGCAAAAGACCATTCTCACTTGCCATATTAATTAGAGAATTAAGCACATCCATTACCAAGATGAACAGCATCGGGGATAAGGGGTCGCCCTGCCGAAGCCCCCGCTGGTGGTGAATGAGCTCTCCCGGCACACCATTTACCATCACCCGAGTTGTTGAGGACCTCAGGAGCTTGGAAAGTAAGTTACACCAAACTGGACCAAAACCCAAATGGCTTAAAACTTGCAGCAAGAAGGACCAAGACACAGAATCGAAGGCTTTTGAAATATCCTGTTTGAGGAGAACTCTTGGATCCCTCTGTCTATGAAGGACTTTAGCTGTTTGTTGAACCAGAATAAAGTTATCAAGGATACATCTCCCTTGGACGAAAGAACTCTGATTTGGAGACACCAAGTCTTTGAGCTTCGGAGCCAACCTATTGGCCAAGATTTTGGTGACAAGCTTTGCAAAACTATGAACCAAGCTGATAGGTCTGTAATCCTTGATTTTCAACGCTTCTGGTGTCTTTGGAATCAAAATGATGTACGCCGAGTTAAGGAACAAATTACTGACATCACCCTGTAGCAGCCTGTTAAGAGCAACCATGAGATCCACCTTCACTATACTCCAGCAAGTTTTGAAGAAACGTCCAGTGTATCCATCCGGTCCCGGTGCCTTATCTGAAGGAAGAGATTTAATTGTTGCCCAAACCTCTTCCTCCGAGAAACCCTGCTCCAGGGCTGACAAATCATGAGATTCTTGGTAGAAGGACTGCAGGTTTAAGGAGCATTGTCTTTGAGCCACGGTGCCAAGCAAATTTGAGTAGAACTCATGAGTAGCCTGCTGCTTGTCTTCATGCCCGGTAACAAGTTTATCCCCCACTTGGAGTTTTGCCAAGAAATTCTTTCTCTTTCTGTACCTAGCTTGCTGATGAAAGAAGGAAGTATTTGCATCCCCCTCTTTCAACCAAACCAGCCTGGAGCGTAAACGAGCAATGGTGCGCTCAAGAGATGCTAGACCGAGTACATGCCGCTTCAACTGCCGTCGCAGCCAAACCTCCTCGCTGGACAGCACTCGGACATCTTGGGCAATTTCAAGACGGTGCAAGATTTCCGTGGCCAACCGGAGCTGCAGCTTAACATTTCCTACTCTCTTTTGGCTCCAAGATTGCAGATCCCTTGCAAGTCTTCTCAGCTTCAGGGAAAGGATATGCAGTGGGCAAGAAGCTGCAACTGGTTTGCACCAGGAGCTTTGCACCACCTGCAAGAAGCCGTCAAGCTTTGGCCAGTAGCTTTCAAAGTGAAAACGCCGCTTCCCCTGAACACCAGCCTTCAGACCAAGGACTAAAGGGCAGTGGTCTGAACTCAAAGAAGCAAAACTCTGAAGGATGCAGTCAGGAAACAATTGATCCCAATCAGATGTCATGAAGACCCGATCCAACCGGACCAAAGTGGGGACATCCCTCTCATTCGACCAAGTAAACTTACGGCCAAGAAGAGAAATTTCTTTCAGCTACAAGTCATCCAAGAACCGGCGGAAGCGACCCATCATTGCTCTATTCAAATTAGTGTTATTCTTATCCTCCGCCGTATATATGAGGTTAAAATCCCCACCAATCGCCCACGGGCCTTGATAGGCTTGCCGAATGTCACGAAGCTCCTGCAGAAACTGTAACTTCTGATCATCGGCTTGGGGGCCATACACTCCTGTGAACCACCAAGGCAGCCCCTCATGAGAAGCAAACTGCACCGATACCAAAAAACGTGTCAACACGGGATGTTAAAGCACGGCAACACCTCCTTTCCAAGCCAGCAACACCCCCCAAGCACCGCATGCTGACAAAACCACAGATTGATCAAACTCACTTCCCAGCATAGCCATGATCAAACGACCAGAAAAGGACTCCATCTTAGTTTCCTGAAGACACACAACATCAGGCCGAATAGAGTTAATCAAGCTTCTGACACTGTCTCGCTTTGCCTTGCAGTTGAGGCCTCTTGCATTCCAAATGAGAGAGTTTGACACCATTGATTTTGAACACCACCAACGACCTTTCAAATCACACCCACTGATCACAGATCACCCGTGGCCCCACTTGGAAAAATAGTGACCTCACGAGGCACTTCGCCTGGTGAAGGAGGCTGCCAACCAAAGAGCGCCGCTAGCGCCGCGAGATGAGCCTGAGTGAGGGGTTTGTCGAAGACACGATGGTACCTTTCCAACTCTTTCTCGCCAATGACTTCATGTTCAGCTACCAGACCCAAACAACGCATCAAAGATGTTTGAGTTTGAGTGGATGTCTACAAAGCCGCTCCGCCCTTGTTCAGCCTACTGCTACGGCGCAGGACAAAGTCTGGCGGGATTCGAGCGGCCCGCCGTTTTTGAGTCGCCGGCGCGGGAAGCAAACCATCAGTGGCTTGGGTGACCTTGCCGAAGAAGGATATTGCCGGTGCTGAAAGAATTGGGCTAGATTGTTGCCGCTGGGGATGGCGCAGACGACGCCTGACGAAGACTCGCGAGATGGACCGGGCGCCCGCCGCTGGAGCGGCGCAGCTACCGGACGCCGCGGGACAAGGGTCCGAAGCAGCGTCCCGCATACCAAAATCGACTCGAGGCGGGCGGAAAGTTCTTTGCACGCTGGCAACAAGAGACTCGTGGTCCGGTCCACCGCGTGATAGCTCGGGGTAGCAGGGACGAGCTGCATGACGCCGGTCGCAGCAGCAAAAGGAGGCTCAGGAAAGGGCCTCTCTGCGCCAGTTCCCAACGCCGGAGGGGCCTCCTTGGGCAGAGCAGAGACTGGATTTGGGACTGCAACCAGCCCCGGCTGAAGATCCTCTCCATGGCAAATCCATGCAAGCACCAATGTTTAGTCATAGCTATGGTTGTCACGGCATAATTGGCGACCACGGCGCCTAAGAGGCGCCGGGACGCAAAGGCGAGTGCATGGCGGCTGCTATACATACATGTGTATATACTCCTGACCAACTCTCTCCCATTATCTCCCCCATATAATCCCATCTCGCTCTTCCCCATATAATCCCGTCTCCCATCTCCCGACTCTCTCTCTCCCGACTCTCCCGCTCTCTCCCGGCGCAGATCTCCCGCTCTCCCCGGTGCCTCCCCTCCCCGCACGCCACCTCCCCATCGCCTCCTCCCCGACGCCTTCCCTCCCGCCGCCTCCTCCCCCGCCGCCTCCCCTCGGCGGCGGAAGCAAGCTGGAGAGGGAAGCATGGTTCCAAATACCGCGTGAATCGGCATATCACGCAGAATCGGTTTTACGGTGTGATCGGGAGAAAAAAAACCGCCGGTTTTTTTATTTAATTCAAATTTAAACTTTTGAATGTAAAATTTGATTTCCCTAATGATATTTACATTATTAACACTAATAAATTGATTTCCTGCATGTATTGCATGGAGATTTAAAGCTGCGCATGCATGGAGATTTAAAGGCATGCATGGAGATTTAAAGCTGCGCATGCATGGAGATTTAAAGCAAGCAGTATGTGCGCAGTATACTAAGAGATAATAACTGCAGCGCATGGGATACATGCAGAGTTTAAATGGCATGCACATGCATGCACAACACTTAAGCAATGCATGAATACTAAGAGACTACATGCACACAGGATTAATTGCTAACAGCAGCAGCAGCAGCTTTTTCCATACTCATTCCACCGGTTTTCTCACCAGTAAAACCGTGAATCAAGGCGTGTCGGCGGTTCACGGTCTCTCCCGCCCGCCAAAAAAACAATTTGCCAAATTTCATCCGGTTTGAAACCGGATTTCGATAACCGCCGGTTCTCGGTATCGCCGGCGGCCGGGATTCGCCGTGCACGGTTTTTATCCTTGGAGGGAAGCTGGTAGCGGGAGCAAACCAGAGATCGGCACCGGCGGCAAAAGTAGGCTAGGCAAACAGCCTCAGCGTCCCCCTCTACCGCCAGGATGCCATGACAAGCTTGGTCATAGCAAGGAAAGTGGATGCATTCATGAATATGTTTGTTCTAACCAAATATTAGGCAAAACATGGACTTGGTTTCAATGGGTTTGTACTTTAGTATAGATTTTTTAAAAGTAATTTAGCAACTTTTGATGGTGAAAAGTGGTGCAACATACCATTAGAAAATTAAAAAAAAGACAAAACTATTGGAGCATATTTTACCCATTCTTATGATCTGACTCTTTCAGAAGGGGGAAAACGAAAAATAAGTGTTCTAAAAAATAACTTTTATAATTTTATTTTACTGTATTTGTCTTTTAATTTCCTACTAGAATGAGTTAGATCATGGAATTTTAACAAGCTATATAAACGCATACTATTTCCAATACTTTTCTGAATCCTTTGCACCCTTAGGATATGCACCTACCTCCAACCAAGTAAAACTTCATGCGAATTTAATACCGATAAAATTACGGAAAAATTGAGGATTTGCCACCCACTATCTAACTGACATGTGGTCCTAGGACCCACATGTTAGTGACACAATGAGTGGAAAATCCTGAAGTGCCAACCATTGGGGTGGCAAATAATTGATACCCTCATAAATTACAATGGGGCTACAGTAAAGAATGGCAACATACCGCCTCAACAATCTCTAAAACACGAGGACCCTTTAATCTCCATGGAACATCCTTTGCAAGAGCCTGCACATTAGGGTTGACATCATATTTTGATAACTGATGAGTCATGAGTAAGATAGATGACCTAGAACAAATAGGTTCTAAAAGAAAAAAATGGAATTGTCCAATAAGTTTTGTATATACAAGATGATGCTACATGGAATTTATTTCTTTGTTCTTAGAACAAGAGCAAATGGTTTCCCATTTGCTTTGAAGAAATAGAAGCATTTTTCAATTTTAAAATACCTAGTAATCAACAAGCCAGAAAGGACTTTTAGAAGCAAGATAGGAAATTGCATAAATTAACAATCAAAAGAACCCTATTCCGTCAACTGAGAACATTGATGGCGCAGAGGTGACAATCGAGATGCCTTTCTTAATCAATACAAGAATACTCATCTCATGAACTCCAGTGTTTTATATTAGTAAAATAATTATGAAATATCAAAGAATTCTAAGAAAACATACCTGCTTCAGTTCTTCCAAACTAATCGTTCCATTCTTGTCAACATCAATGGCATTGAACTGGTCACGAAGATCAGACAGCTCTTCCGAATTTAGTGTAGATGCTAATGCCTACAAAATTTGTAAAACCATTTGAATTGCCTCTCAAACCTCCTGGAGTCATGCATAAGAGGAGAAATATCTGATGCTTCTCCCCTTCCCCCTTAGGCCTTGTTTGGATGGGCCAAAATCCCGGCCCACCCACGTGGAAGGGGGTAGAAATTAGTTCAACTTCCACGTGGGTGGACCAGGATCTCAGCCCATCCCTGCCCATCCAAACAAGGCCTTATGGTGCTACCTCCGTGCTTCATTGCTTCCCATGTGTACAAGTTTTCAAAACTTCCCAAAAATTTTGGAGATGTAGGGGAGGGTATTCTATGGCCATGAAAAATTCAAGATCAAACTCAATAGCATTTGGAAGATATCAAAAAGGCAAATTCTGCATGAATAGTGATTTTCACTGCTCATCACTATTTATTTTCGCTGCTTGTCAATTTCATATCTTCCAAATGTGACTGAGTTTCACCTTGAAAATTTACAAAGTTATAGAATATGCTTTCCCCTACATCTCCAAAAATGTTTGAAACTTTTACACATGGGAAGCACGGAGGCAGCACCGTAAGGGGGGATCTCCATCAATTCTAGCATACCAACTTACCCTTAAAGCAAATTGCTTGAAACGACTGTATTTCACAAACTGTCGCATATTATGCAATACTGATATATCCAGAGGTATTTCAGATGCCTTTCCTCCTTCTCTCACCCATTCATGTGCTGGAAATGAATATTAACACAATAAATAAATCAAACACTATGCTATACCAAGGTATAAAATAGCAAGTTCATATTTTTTTACAGCAACCAGAGTAGGTCAGTTGATATCAAGGATACAAATCTCGGAACCGGGAGAAAACCCGCCCGGCGGCTGGTAACGATAACCGGCCGGTAACCGGAAATCTGGCCAAAAAAACCGGTTAAACTTCGAAAAACAAAATTTAAATTTTGGGATGTTTTGAAACTAGTAACCGGAAAACCCAGAAAAAACTGGTCAAAATTCAACATTTGAATTTGGTCGGTTTTTTCGGTTACGGTCCCCACCGGTAAAACCAGTAACCGCCGGGTTTTTGAACCCTGGTTGATATAGTCATTAATGATAGTAGAACGACAGAAGATTGCAGGAACCCTTGGTTATTGCACAACCATGTCCAATTGTGATGACCATATTGTTGGATTGCAGCAACCCTTGGTTATTGCACAACCATGTCCAATTGTGACAAACAACAGAAGATGTTTCTACACGAAAAAAAGGTAGAAACATGCAATTTTATACCTAGGTATAGGCCAATGCTACATTGCTACCAAATAAACAAATAAAAGGACCAACAAATCAATCAAAAGCGAAGACAAAAGTATGAATTCCATATGACTAGCAAGCATGACTGCATGACATCATTACTTAAAATAGCAAAGCTAGATGCTTAACACCCCCCCCCCCACCCCCCACACAACAGAAGTTAATCAACCAAGGCATTAGTTACCATCTTACAGGGGGAGTATCCACTGCAAACCCATCTTTGGGTGCAATCATGACCACTGATACAGGTTTGAGGTGGGATCCCTTGTACATTACTTCCCAAACTCAAGGGGCTATTTGATGTTCCCTTAATATGATCCATCTAAGAGCTATCCAGCGATTATGTTGGGAGTATACATGATTGTACTCATACAGGTTTGCACTAGGTGTTCCCCATAGTCAACAACCAGATCAGCAAACTTAAGATTTCAGATATTCCAAATTGAAAAATAGTTACATACATAACGCCTGAGCAGCAGTTAGTCTTGCACGGGGGTCCTTAACTAGTAACTTCTGTACAAAATCTTTAGCACTTGGAGTGATGTTTGGCCAAGGCTTGCGACGAAAATCTGGCTTGTTTTTTAACACCTACAGCAAAAAGAACATGGCACAATCAATACAAAAAAAAAATCAGACTAACCGTAACTATGAGCGGCCACCAGTTTAGCAGGGTATCCCAAGGTATTCATGCTTTTCTACATGCACGGCTACTGTGTTAGACTGCAACCTTTTCTTAGAGCTTTAGGGTTAGGAGAGAAGAGATGAATGTGGATCGCCTCCACCTAGACCCACATGTGCTAGCATCTGTGGACATTAAGAGCATTCTCCAAGGATTGTTGGCTCCCGTGTTCATCCATATAATGCAACTCTCCTCTCTCCATGGTTTTTCTTGGTAGCATGAATTTAGAGAGAAAAGAGGATTTGAGCTTGTTATTTCCAGACCCGACTTTGCAAACATGTCATGAGAATTTGTAATCCTCAAAAGATTGCTTGCTCCAAATTTGTACCCATTTCATATTTTGATTCTCTTAGTGCATTCTTTAGCTTGCCATTTCCTCTAAAATGTTTTTCAAGAATTCCCTTTGTGATCATATACTTGATAATGCTTGCGGTAAGCTAGTTTGTCAAGTATATAATTGTTGTAAAGGTACAATGCTGTTTTTTCTTTTTTTGCAGATGTCAAACTATTATGTTGTCAAGTGAACTGCATATCAAAATATTTCATTACATCTTACAACAAATTAGATTATATTTTTGGATTGATCACACCACAGCATAGATCATGCTTTGCCTGAGCACAATTCGGGGAAGATAAGTTATAAGATCTAAACAATACCATGAACAATTTAGGACATATAAGAGTTATTTGATCTAAACATACCAACCTAGAATTGCAAATGTTCAAATGGTACAAAAATATTTTAAGATGTAAATATACACTTCCTCGTGGTATGGGTTTTTAATCCATATTGAATTAGAAAGTAGAATGAAATCAAGATAATATAGCAACATTGAAGAAGAAATGAAAATATAGTCAATATAAGACAAGTAAAGGAAGTATTTGTAATCAATTAAAACATGTAAAGATATTTGGCTGTAGGACAAAGATAGTTTAGGTAAAAGGACCTCTTTAAATATTCCATCTTCAGTTTTGTCCCAGAAAGGTCGTCTTCCGCACAGCAGAATATAGGTTATAACACCAATACTCCAAACGTCGGATCCCGGCCCTGACTTACGCTTGAGCACCTCTGGTGCTACATAGTAGGCACTTCCAACAATGTCACGGAATTGCTTTCCTGTGAGTGCGGGCAACTCAATTTAAATGCCACCTAGGGAGCAATTTCTATAATTCATATGAACATGAAGTCAAAAAGGGAAAACTATGGAACAAGTAGCTGCATCATATACACACACCTGGTCTTATAAAGTCTGAAAGACCAAAGTCTGTAGCCTTGAGGGGTGAGTCCTCCTTCGTTGATTTGAAGAGGAAGTTCTGGAAACAAAAAATAATAAATAAATCAAAAGATCAACTACTCTTGGGTCTTGACAGGCAGATTCCATTTTGAACTTTTAGAGTATACCTCAGGTTTCATGTCTCGATGAACCAAACCATGCAAATGGCACTCAGCTGCAACCTTGAGCATCTGTCGCACAATTACTGCAGCATCTTTCTCGCTATAACGGCTATCTTTCCTGTTAGGGCATAAAATATGCGAGATCAGTACAGTTGCTACTCTATGCATACATCATCAAAACAGATGCGCATATTTATTAATAATAATCCTGTGAAGGATATCTGACAGCTTATGATTATCTCAGTTGGGTGCATAAACAAATGTGTATGTTCCATCTTCATTGCTACTCACTAGGCATACTGAAATCAATTTGGAAATAAGCAGACTTCTTATACATGTTCAACAAAAACGCATAATGTGATCAAATTGGAAATGACCAAAGGGATATGACCAGTGAATGGTATAGCTAATTTTAACCCAGGCACATGCAATTGGCTAATGTCAATGAACAATGGGCCTTTACTTTCTGCTTCGCATGTTCCAGAATAACCATATGCAGACTTTAGCATTCTAGATTCTGTACAAAAGAATTATCACACAGTAACTTTATATTGAACATACATATTAATAGTTTGGCACTTTATCTTACATTTCTTTTTCCATCTTATTTGATGCAATATTTTGTTCTGCTGCATGAATACAGTAATTATATTTTGCTGCCTTTCCTTTAGAAACATATATGCGCTATTTTTGTCAATCTCTCTGGCCCTTTGGCTTTATGATATTAAAGAAAACATAGGGAAATCAATACATCTGTGTGCATGCAAAACATCTGGCTAAGATATTCTGTATCACTATATGCCATAGATCTATATTGAATTACAGCTCCTTATGATCAGGGGCACTATCTGCAATACTCTGCATTCTGCAATATCTCTATAATCTAGGATGAGGAATCACAATGTAGCCAATAAATATCAACAGTAAGCTCAGATATTCCAATATGCTAGCCTTCAGAAGGGCAATCTTCAGCAAATAAATCATTGTTTGCATGTTTTGCTCCAACTAAAAAAATCGAAGTAGCAAACCAAAAAAAAACAAATTTTCATTATTCTCCATGAAACAATGAAATATATGTTGAAAAACACACACCTAATTGAATCAATACAAGTCCCTATTTAGCTCAATATAGCCCATAAGATAACAGAGCGACAACAAGGTATGCAGTACTTCTGTGATGAAGGTAAAACTGTCACAAATTTTTAAAGATTATGATGATTCTTACTTGGCTAATATCCGATCAAGTAACTCACCACCCTCGCATAATCTGTCAGAGAGATGTAACAGAGAGTCCGAGATTACATTAGTTTGTACAGTTCCTTCCAGATACGCAGAGAACAAAGACTGAGAAACATAAGAAATGTTTGCCAACTAATATGGTTCATTTTTTATCCCGAACTCTATGTAAAACAAATATTTATTTTAGATCTTCTCTAGGGTATCCCAATATCATGCCAGTTTGCATGCAATGTCACTGACTCATCTCATCAAACCCTCAACTGCCAGTGCCAAAGTATTTATCATCACTCGGACCCGGTTTGGAAGGCACATACTAAAATCCTAAGCATCACTAAGCTCAACTCCTTCAAATAAGTCATGGACAGTTTCTAGAACAAGCATTAATGAATCTATTACCCTCTCTCCTTCAACTTTGATTGAGGCTCTTACAGAAACTAAGACCATGAAATTGCAAAGTTCACACAGACCTGCCACTTAGATATGAAATCTCTAGTGATTTCACGAACATTTGAGAGATTTTCCAAAACTTACTCCATAACAATATACACATAGTCACCATCTTCGAATGCATTGTAAAAATGTACAACATTTTCATGCCCTTGTAAGGCTTTCAGTATTTTAACTTCTCGCTTTACATCTTCAACAGCAACAGGAAGGACCATCTGCAAGGAAAATAGCTTGTATGTGAGAAGTTATTGCGGTATCCTTTATTTTTAAAAAACCGCAAGGAAAATAGCTTGTATGTGAGAAGTAGAGGATTATTTTTGAAAAAATGTTACTGTTGTAGGGGTGACCCGACTCCCGTGACGGGGCCTTGCAACTGACCCAATATGTAATAGACCTAATAGTATAGAGACATGTGTATAAAGGAATGTACCAATGTACCCCTACTTTTGTAATTATTAAGGGGGTAGGATAGGGATTTCCCATCCTACCCCGTTCATGTATATAAACCCCCAAGAGTGGTATGAGGTGTCAGATCCACCCATTCCATACACGAACACTCTCTCTCCTATCGTTGACTCTTTCTATCTAGCCCTCTCATATGCTGTTTGCCAATAGCCACAACAGTTACTTTTCTTATATGGCCTAGATATGGCTTCGATACATATCAGAGTAGTATAGCTTATTTCTATTTCGAAAAATGAAAAAATATGTTTCTATCTATTAGTTTCCGTATTGTTGATTTTATCTATAAGTACCCATTTTGTTAGGAATCCTGAAAGTTAATTTCCATAAGTTATTAGGAGACCCTCTATATAAGGAGAGTCAAATAAAGGGAAGAATCTCTAGTTTTTCTTCCTCCCCATTCTTCCCTAGCATTACCTCATTCTACTGGGCCTTCGGGCCCTTACCAAGGAACACAACAGATGAAGTCTAACAAATAGTGTTATCATCCTCTAAAGTACCAATTAGTGTTATCAACTATTAATGTGAAACTAAGTGAAAATAGGTTTTTTTTTGTTACACTCTATATGCATTGCCGTGTCAGTGTCTTTGAGAAAGTGTCATATTGCCAGGGAGGTATACTATTGTACGTCCTGTACCAGCAATGGTAAAGAATAAATTTATATACAGTACATGTGTCCACATTACATAGATGTATAGCCTTATACCATTACCATCCATTCCTTATCTTGATCTTGCCAAATGCCTAGAGCCTACCTTGCCCAAATTAGCAGACACTGAAATCCCAAATCAAGACACACCCCGGGAAACTATACAGACATGGCAAATTGGCAATTGGTGATTTATGATAGCAATATGCAGTAGAAAGAGAGCATTTGTAACAGTACCACCACCACCCCCAGATTCCCGCATGTCAGCTTCTTTTCGCAAACCGACGTGCAAAACTCGAAGCGCCCCACAAGCTCGGCCAGGCTAGCCCAGCTGGCCGAATCGGCCGGGATGCGGCCCCACAGGTCAGCGACACGATCACACAAACACCATACTCCCTTGACGCGTACCTTGTTCTTGTCGATGCGCTTGACGGCGACGCGCTCGCCGGAGCGGCGGTCGACGGCGGCGAAGGTGTAGCCGAACTGGCCGTGGCCCAGAAGCTTTCCGAGCGCGTACCGCGCCTCGAAGTCCTTCTCGTACCCGAAGTCAGTCCGCTTCCCGCACGGCACGATCCCCCGCCGCCGCCGCCGCCGCCCTTCCTCCCCTTATCCTTATTCCCGGCGCCGTTACCACCGGCGGGGTCGGCGGCCCGGGCGGCGCGGGAGGAGAAGCAGAGGCCCATCGTCGTCGGCGGCGAAGCCCACTGTTACCATCAATGTCGCGACTGCCGCCGGAATCGGGAGCAGGGGGGCGGGACAGGTGGAATTGGGGATCAAAGCCAGAGGAGGGCGGAGACTTTGGAGCTTGGTACTTACTGATGTCGTTCGCTTAGTTTTAAGAGCTGCTACGCTTTGCGTGGGGTAGTTGAATGACGTGTGGGGACGGGGTAAGTGGGGCCCGCGTAGCAGTGTGGCGGGTGAAGTGGTTCTGGTGGTGGAGGGATGGGTGACGTGGCGTGGGAAATGGGGAGGAAAGGAAGGGGACGCGGACCAGTGCGGGGTGCTGGTGTCAGGCCGAGGGTTTTCTAATCGTGCGCTTTGCAGATACACCCTATTGTAGCTCATATTTACGGGGCATAGCGCTCTTCTTTTTGAGATATACTATTTTTCGCTCCTTTGTTTTTGGAAATTTTGTCCGCGCAATTATTTAGTTTGATGATATGGATCGAAACACACATGTCAGTGAGAAATGCAAATTTTCAAAAAGACAATACATTTATAATTAAGTTGGAACACCAATGGATGGCGCACGCGCTAAAGAAGACAACGCTGATGGAAAGGAAGGATATCGAATAAATTTAAGAAGATCGTAGATCTCATGATCTTTTTTTCCCATTTAAAAAGGTGCTGCAAAGCAAAGGATTCCTCAGCTTAGTGAGAGAGAGAGAGAGCACGAATTCGTCGTGCTAATTGTGCGTTTAATAGAAAAGTTAAGAGTGGTTTATGTACTTGCATTAGGTCAACTACCTTATTGGCGCTGGTTACTAACTGAGCTTTCGGTGCTTCACTAAACAAGCCACGCAAAAACCAGCGGTGAAAGCGTTCCCGATGTGTGTTATTGTAAGCATCAGTGCATCACCCCTCTTAGCTAGTTAATTAACATCCATGACACTATAGTGTGCCGATACCTATTTGGTAGTAGCTCCACCAAGATTCTGAACTCGAAGCTAAAAGTTACTCTGATTTGTTAAAAAAAAGTTAGGGAAATAACTACAATATAGCATGAAATAGCACGTATCCAAATCTATATGATTTACGACTTTTCATGTAGTACTTATGTACAAAATCCTTCCTTAGCGCATTGTATGCACCGTATATATTGTAATACTAAGATTCTATTCTTTTTTATTTTTCAGTGATTTTTGGCTCCTTTTAACCTGGCACCATCGATCTTAACAAGAACGTAGACTACGAAACTCTAATTCATTATCTCTTCTACAAGTCTAATACATTATAAAGGTCTAATTCATTATCTCTCTTTTTTTAAAAAAAAATCTCATATAGAGGATTTTGGAAAAGCTGTTATTACACCTTACATTGCTGGAAGTGCCATGTGAAGATGCGCTCCATACAATTGGGCACACTATAGCCGATGTTGGCGCTTCATAGGAATTTTGTAGGAATAAATATAAATCATTTAAAATTCCTATTAAAATCTTCCGCTCCAAAACAGGCCTCGGCTGGCTGAGGAGCTGCAAACCATGGCAGAGCCGCCACAACTATCCCTCCCATTCCGTGTCTTTGCCGATGCCATCCCAGTCATCGCTCCTTCTCTAACTACGGTGATGACACTAGATCGTAGAATGCATGTCTAATTGTCTATTCCAAGAAGCAAGATGTGGTACTCAAAAAAAAAAAAAGAAGCAAGATGTAGATGCACTCAAGCATTTTGCTTGTTCTCTACCTTCTTTCACAGGTATATTGAAAAAAAGGGTCCTTTATTGCACTGATGAGCAAATCAGTCAAGAGAAAATGCTGGCTTCTAGAGCTTTGTGATACATGATTTCATCCTCACGAGTATATATGAACAAAAGTACTATTTTTAAGCTTCTAAAATTGATTCAGTGGTGTCCTACCCCGTGCCGAGCAAACCAGTCCCTACCTAGCAGGGATGGCAACGGCGCCAGAAATTGTGGAGAGCTCTTAGCATCCGCGCCTAGGGTATTGATCAGGGAGAAACTCGGCACCTTGGGATCTTCATTGGGATTCAAAATAGTTTATAAATTGTTAGATGTGTATTATATTTATGTATTTTTTCTGCTGCATAAGGGGTTATCTGCATATATACTATATCTATACGTATATATATGCTGGCCCGTTGGCCCACGATGAATACATGCGCTACTCATAACATGGTATCAGAGTTTATCTAGGGTTAGGGTTTTTCCTCGAGAGACGTCATTGCTGGTCATCTTCGCCAGTTGCTGCAGCCACCTGACTTTGCCCACATTGCGCTCGTCGTCGTCGCCAAGTTGCCGCCGCCGCTAGATTCTCTTCAGTCATCGCCGCCGCTTGCTTTTCCACGGCTTGTTGTCGCCTTCGTCTTCACCAGGCGACGCCTCCTGCGCGCATCGTGCGCTCAACTCTACGCTGCCGCAAACACTTCCGTCCTGTGTCGTCTTTCACGTGGGACGCCTCCCACCGATGCTGATACCGCGTAGGATCGACGCCTCTCGTCGATTGCCGCTCGTCGCCGATGCCAATACCATGTGGGATCGACACCTCCCGTCAAGCCGCCACCAAGTGGATCTGCACTGCCATCGCGAGTTCTTCATCGCGCTGACTTCACCACCAATGGGTGGGATTTGATCTGCTTCGGCCACCACTGCTCATCGCCAGATCTCCAGCATCGGTTCGCCGTCGGCTATTTTGGAGACCCGGGCACCGCCACTTGTTCCAGACGTGAGTTGGCTTTAAGCTATGCCTCTTTTTCGGCCGTATGTGAGTTCTCAAGTCATGTGAGCTCTCTGAGCTCTTTAGTCCAGTTTATTCCACAAAAAAGAAAAATGTCAATCTTTTCAGGCATCATTTTTATTCCTCATTGCTTGATGATCTTCGATAGTTATAATTATCAGGACTGGTTTCAGCACATGCGCCTCTATATGCATAGTCAGCGCCTTTGGGGTTTCTTACTAGTGGGTTGCCTTGTCCATGTCGCTCTACTCCACCTGCTGAGCCTGTACTCCTAAAAGAAACTTCTGAAGACATTCATATAAAGGCATATGAGGCTTTTGAGGATGCCATGGAGACTTTTTAGACTAAATATATTGCATACAAGATATGAATCGATGAGGATGCTCATACTTCTGCTCTTTTGGTTGCTAGCATGGAGGTGCATCTCACTGGTGATGTGGTTAGTTTGGCTTCTGCATAGGCGATGTGGACACATCTGTGCAATTGCTACAAGCCATCTGGTGATTTCTTGTACCTTGTTGTTGTTCATCAAGAACAGTCGCTGCAGCAGGGAGATGCCACTTCTTAGATGGAGTGGTGCAAATGAAGAAGGAAGAATTACGTGAGCTACAGCAAGGGAATATGTCCGTAAGTGAATATCTCAATAGGTTCACACAGTTAGCTCGTTATGCTCCGGAAGATGTTACCACAGCTCATGCACGTCACAAAGCTTCAATAGAGGACTTAATCTAGGATTAAATTATGGATAATGATTATATCAGTTTCCAAAACATGGTAGATAAGGCCATACTTAGTGAAGAATCGTGTCATGAGATGGAAGAATCTCGCAAGCGGAAGATGATTCACCCAGGAGTTCAGTTGTAACAATCACAAAGAGCCAGATTCAACTCATACCAGCCAGCTCGTGTACCGCAACAGTCAGATTTCAAGACTCCAGCTCCAATGCCTCATTATGATATCTCAGGACCACACCCTATCAACGTCAGCAATCAGCCTTAGAGGGAAAGAAGCTCTGCAACTCCATTTAGTTGTTTCAAGTGTCAAGAGCCAGGTCATTTTGCATGCAAGTGTCCACATAAGTGTTAAGCAATCACGCCAATTCCGTTCAACCTGGGAAGTACCCCTGCTAAGACTTCAAGAGCGAGCCATGGAACATCTTCAGCTCAAAGCAATCAAATACCTTAGAGCGTTGCAAGGGGAAGACTCAACAACGTCATCTCCAACGTCGCACCTGGTAACCTATTCCTTTAGAGAGCCTGAATCTCGGGGTCGAGATTCCGTTTAAGGGGGAGATTTGTAACATCCTGATTTTCAGAGCCTTTTTGAAGCTTTTAAAATAAAATTCACCATTTGGATTTTTCTGCAATTAATTAAAACTTAATTGGAATTTTTATTAATTAAAAATATTTAACATGATACAATTAAACATTAACATTTATCAAAAGTATTTTATTTGAGTTCCTTTCTGGAATTTTCTTGGAATTTTCTGTATTTATTTGCTATTTTTTAAAGCTCAAAAGGATTTATTTGAATTTCTGGAAAAAGAAAAACCCCAAAAATCCCTAAAAGGCCAGGTGGGCCGAATCCCACCAAACTAGCCTGCCAGCTCGGCCCGGCCTGCTCATGCTTGCCACGTGTTGTGCATTCGCGCTCGCGCGCCCGCCGGATGGTGGCCACGCGTCGGCCATCTGTAGCCTGCGGCCCGCATCTGAGCCGTCCGCTTCGCTCACCCGCGTCGCCGTCCAATCTTCTGAGATGCCATGTGTCATGCATCCGAGGGTCATGTTACTGTTCATCATCTCCCTCGCGGTCTCTCCGTCGCCATGCTTCGCTCAGACTTCGTCCGCCACCGTAGCCATCCCAAACTCGATGTCCATGTCCGAGCTGCCATCGATCGTGTCCGCCGTGGACTCTCGGCGTCTGGGTATAAATAGCCGCACCGCCCCATCCTTCCTCTCCGTCGTGAGCCATCACCTCACCTCACCGCACGTTTGCCGGCACCATTGCCGCTCGTGCACCGTCCTCATCGAGCTTGCCGAGCTCGCTGTGTGCCGCCGTCTCCATTTTCGCCAAAATCCGTCCCCAATGGTCATTGTCGGCAGTCGCTCCACCATGTTTGCCATCTTCCCACCGGTGAGCCCCCGCCCTGCCGTCTCGGTCGCTGCCGACCAAACCCCGCCGCTTTGCCCGAAGAGCCGCCTGTTCACCTCGGTCTGCGTGCCATCGCCTCAATCCGTGCCGCCCGCCGCCAGCTCACCCGCACACGCACGCCCATGCCGGTTCACCTTCTTCATAGACTTGATTCATCGTGCGCCATTCCGCTGACATCCCGGACCCACCAGTCAGCAGGTCCTCCTCCATAGACCCATAAGCCAGCCAGCTGAGTTAGCAGCCATGTCAGCCCTAGTCTGACGTGTCTTGCCACGTTAGTGCCACGTCAGCCAACCGAGCCGTTTTGACGCCACGTCAGCTTTACCCAGCCACCTGTCAGCCACGTGTAGGCCACGTGTCTGCCATGTCAGCTCCACCGCCGCGTCAGCAAGCCAGTCACTCGCCTTGCACCGTGAGCTGAGTCCACCATAGACTAGCCTATTCCATGAGCTGAGTTCACATCACAGTAGCTTTTCTGATTTTCAGCCTTTTTGTTTAGATTAGATTTTCCGAGAGCCCTTTTTCTCCGTCCTAGCTTCGATTGGCTCTGTTCTTTTTTTTAAATTCATCTGGAATTGAGCTCTGTCTTTTGATTCTAGTTTTAAGGTTTTTGTAGCTCATTTGAATTTTATTTAAATTTGTTTTGTGTTCCGTTTTGTTTTCGCTCTCGTTAGATCACACGTTCGAATGAGCTGAAGCAAGATTTGAAGATCAAAAGCTATTAACTGAGTAAGGCCAAGGCGAGTCATGTTCTTTGATCATGTTGAACCTAGTTTTCAAATCTATTATGTATTAATTTGTTTTAAGTTATCATACATCGTTATTTCATTATAAACCCTTGTATTGATAGCTATTGTCCAATTTGATTATTTCTCTTTGATAATTTGAATACCATGATTCCATTGTCACCATAGGATGGAAAATTATTTAGTGATGCAATACTAGTTGTCACATGGGTTGTACTTTAAATTGCTTAGCCATGCTTATAGTAACGTTGGGTTTATCATCACATATGATCAATTAATTAATTTTGACTTAATGATATATTGGAACATGGTGGTCAACCACAGTTATAAAATTTGATTGCCATGACATGGGTAGTGTCATTGATGTTCGTTATACAAAATCGATTCTCACCTGAGCGAATGATCGTGCAGTAAAGGGGTGCAATTTGCACATGGGATGTGGATGTTTCACTTGCGTAAATCTAAGGACTTAACTTTGTGCGTCATTAATCTGAGCCTTACAGCTCCGCGGAGGTCTGTTAGCTCCTGTTGAACGCGCTGAGGGCCGCCAGCAGGGCCGACTCTACCGCGGGCGCAGCCAGGGCCGTCGGTGCGCTTGGCGGCGCTACCAGTACGGCGGTGGTCACGGCCTGCGCTCCCAGGTTGCCCGCCGTGTTGTCGCGGAGGACCCTGGAGCCGTTCACCGCTTCTGCGCGGGTGGCGAAATGGATGCGCCTGCGTTGCCACCGCCGGGGGTGGTCGTCAGGGTGGTTCTGGTGGGGTCAGTCGTCGCGTCGGTGGCGGAGTTGGTCGTCGCGTCGGTGGCGGGGTTGGTCGTCGCGCCTACACCGCTACTCGTACCTGCGGCTGCTAAAGCCGAAGCCCTTGTGCTGGCGCGAGACTTCGCCGCCTCCACCTTCTTCTTCCTCGCCGCCGACGGTGACACTTTCTTTGGTGCTATCCTCCTTCGGATCTAGAGGCTTGCTCTTGTCCTCCCCACGGATGGCGCCAACTGTTATGGTTACAGACCAAACAGAGAGAGGGAGTGTGGTAGTGGAGAGTTGAGTAAAATGAATGGCTTGGAGCCTTCCTCCCGTGGCCTATGCCACATATATATTCATATGGGGAGTGTTTGTACAGTTATACCCTTATACATGAGTATTCCCCTCAGGGGCTCTTATGTCATTACACATGTCCTGTTTCGGACCTAACAGGCCTACTGTGCTTAGGTGGGGGCCACCCCTACAACAGTAGAATTCTTCATAAAGGCACAGACTAGGGCCTAGCATAGTTTCTATCTCTCCAAACTTCATATTGTTGATCTACAATAAATTTAAAGAGGATGTTAGATGTACATTATATCTGTATATTTTCCCTATTGTATAAAAAGTTATCTACATGTATGCTATATCTATACGTGTATATATACTAACCCATTGACTCATGATGAATATATACGTTATTCATAACATATACATCTTAATTTTTTGATGTGACTACATTTATTAAT